>APFE030251529.1:75981-128040 GCA_000404065.3 Pinus taeda
TAAACTCATTCGCATTGATGTTCTTAGTGAACCTCCATCCGAACATATGTTTTGCAGTTAGCATTGTGAGCTCATATTTGGTTGAGCCTCACTGGATTGATGCCAAGAATCGTTTGAGATATCTTCCTGGTACAATGTGTTGAGATACACTACCGGAGATGTAAGACTGCTTGGATATACTAATGCTGATTGGGTAGGAAGTGTGGTGGACCATAAGAGCACTTCTGGGTGCTATTTCACCTTGGGATCTGCTTCGATATCTTAGATGAGCAGGATGCAGAAGTCAGTGGCTTTGAGCACCGCCGAAGCAGAATATATTGCTGCTAGCATGACCTCGTGTGAGGCAGTCTGGTTGCAAAAGCTCTTTAGTGAGCTGTTTGAATTTACATTGGATGCCACTGTGATTCTCTATAACAACCAGAGGTGGGATTCAATTATTGAGGAATCCCGTATTCATCGATTGCTCCAGCAGATAGACATCATCTAGGATATGGTAAGTCGATGAGCACGGAGGCTCCATCGCATTAAGATGATGTACAGGTTGATACACCTTGTCAAAGCCCCGAGGAAAGATCTAATCTATGATTTTCCCAAATGACTTGGAGTCGGAAAGAAACCCTTATACAAGGGTCCTGCATTTTGCATACATTGAGCTCTGGGAGCTCTGAGGGCTTGCGGTTCCTATTGGAGCAACATATGACCACAGGGTGACTCACCCTCCCCTGGTTGGTGCGCACTGGAGCAAGATGATTTGCTCTCTTGTGGAACAAGATGATTCGCTTTCTTGTGGAACATGATGATTCACTCTCCACTGTAGCAGGATTAATGTGTTCTCCTGTGAGGCCTGGATTGATGTGTTCTCCATGGAAGCCTAGATTGATGTGTTCTCCATGGCAATTGTAGTAGGAGTTGTACCATACCATGACGCTGACTCCGGGTCGGTTGAGACTGGTTTGGGACCAGTGGTACATACTCCAAGACTGAATCCATGTCAGTGCAGTACTAGTTTGGGACCAATGAGAGTGGTACATACTATGACGCTGACTTCGGGTCGGTTGAGACTGGTCTGGGACTAGTGGTACACTCTCTGAAACTACAATACTGGTCTCGGACCAGTGGTAGGAGTGGTACTTACTATGTAGCTGACTTCAGGTCAGTTGAGACTGGTCTAGGACCAATGGTACGCACTCTGATTGATGCAAGATTGATGTGTTCTCCTGTGAGGACAGGATTGATTAGTTCTCCTGTCGAGGAATCCTACCCATGCAGTCTCGGACTCATGGGAAGTACCTCTCATCTGATCAATGAGTAGGGAAATGAAGTCAGGGACCATAGTAGTACCGATGGACGCATCATTGTATCTATCGTACTCCCTACGCTATGATGACCTCCATTGATCTGGGACCAATGATACTGGTCTGGGACCAGTGGTAGGAGTTGTACCATACTATGACTCTAACTTCAGGTCGGTTGAGACTGGTCTGGGACCAATGGTACATACTCTGAGACTGACTTCGTGTCAGTGCAGTACTGGTCTGGGACCAGTGAGAGTGGTGCATACTATGACGTTGACTTCGGGTCAGTTGAGACTGGTCTGAAACCAGTGGTATACTCTTTGAGAATGCGATACTGGTCTGGGAGCAGTGGTAGGAGTGGTACTTACTATGAAACTAACTTCGGGTCGGCTGAGACTGGTCTGGGACCAGTGGTACGCACTCTGAGACTCACTTTGAGTTAGTGGAGGATGATACTGGTTTAGCATCAGTGGAGTTGTACTCACTATGACGTTGACTTCGGGTTGGTTGGGACTAGTCTGGGACCAATGGTACATACTCTGAGACTGACTTTGAGTTAGTATGATACATCCTTGATCATTTCTTCTTCTTCATAATTCGGACAAAAGCAAACTAGAACAAAACAATGCAAGAGCAGAGCAAAATAGAGCAAAATAGTACAGATGAGTAAAGGGCAGAACAATTAAAAGCAGATCAGGCAGAATTGAGCAGAGGAGGGCAAGGGTTGGGCTATATAGGGCAGTGCATTTGATGGGTGAATAGTAACGACCAATAGACAGATTGTAGATGAAGTTCTCCATGGTTGAGAGGGAGTGTTAAAATTGGAAACCAGGGAAAAACTTCATGTGGGTCATCTTATTCATGGCTGATAATATTTTTATTATATTCCTCTCACCGAGAAGTGTAGGATTGATATAAATATCATCCGATTATGATAAGTATTCATGGAGATATGAATTTATTTTGATTATGGAATTATTATCAAGCCGACCTACAACTCATGTAGGCTCAGAAGCCCAACAGTCGCATCTATTCATCCACCAACGTTGTGTATAAATATAAGAGGACTTTTCCTCATTTGGACTCACTCATCTCATCAAATCTCTCTCTCTTGACTACACAGATATGAGTCTCTTCTCTACTGCACTGAAATGAGTCTCTCTCTCTCACACGTTTGAAGCCGGAAACTGCTGAAACTGAAGCTGCAACTGCAGAATTAAAGATTGACTTGTGAGGCCTAGAAGATATCCTCTTTGGAACTGCATTTTAGGTTCATCTGAACCTCCTCTGAAAGATGCAACTTCTGGTGGTGGAATGAAGTCAATCTGATGAACGGTTTGCAAGATATCGACTGCCCTAGTTTGAAGCCGGAAACTGCTGAAACTGAAGCTGCAACTGCGGAAGTAAAAGTTGACCTGCATGGCCTAGAAGATCTCTTCATCTGAGCTGCGTTTTAGGTTCATCTGAACCTCCACTGGAGGCTGAAACTTTTGGTGTTGGAATGAAGTCAATCCGACGGTCGATTTGTGAGATATCGTCTACCCTAGTTTGATAATGAAGCCGCTAATGTTGATGTTGTTGATCCAGGGTTTTCTACTGCTGATATGAATCAGATTCATTGTATTATTTGTCTCTGCTGAGTTATTGAAGATAAAAGAATATTTGATCAAAGGGTTTCCCCACACATTGTGGGGTTTGTCCCTGGCTAGTCGCCACATCTTGTGTCTCTTGTCTTGGCTTGTTTTATGTCAACCATTTAATGTTCTATCTGCACTTTACTTTACGTACATGGGATTGCTAATCGGTGGAATATAATAAGAAAAATAAGTAGACTATTATAAGCATATAACATACCATAACTTAGCAAGTTACTACTAGCCAAACCTCTTCAAAGATGCAAACGAGTATGTTCGAAAGTACGATAGCTACCAATGGATAGGGTGGCCTGTGCAATCAAACAAAATGCCTTTGCAGCCATAGGTCCTTATAGAACCACTTGAGAGGTGGGCTCTTGATTTTGTAGGCCCCGTAAATCCCCCATCCAAAGGCAAGAAGTACATTTTGGTTTGCACTGATTATGTGACAAAGTGGGGGGAGGCAAAAGCATTACTTAGAGCAATGGAGAAATTAGAAACATAATTCCTTTCTTCTGATATTTTTGTTAGATTTGGGGTACCACGAGAAATAGTTACTGATCAAGGTGCCAAGTTTGTGTCCAAACTAATGCAGAAATTATACAAAAGTATCGGATTATTTACCATAAGTCCACTCTTTACCATCCACAGGCCAATGGGCAAGTGGAATCAACCAACAAGATGCTAGAGACAATCCTTACTAAAATAGTTTAGCTACACAAGAAAGATTGGTTTGATAGACTTCTTGAAGCCTTGTGGGCTTACCAAGTTACCTGGAAAGGAACTACTGGATTTTCTCCGTATGAACTGGTGTATGGGAAATAGGTTCTAGTGCCCATCAAATTTCAGATTAAAACTTTCAAAATGGCATCAGGATTGGGGATGAATCTTGATGAAGCACAATAGCAGAGAATCTTGTAGCTCAATGAACTAGATGAAATCAGGCAAGATGCTTTCGAGTAGATAGATCTGATCCAACAACAAAGAGCTAAATGGCATGAAAGGTGCATTAAAAAGAATCAGTTCAAAGCAGGTGACTAGGCATTATTGTATGATTCTAAATTTAAGAATTTTAAAGGGAAATTTAACACACATTGGCTGGGTCCCTATGAAGTTGAGAAGGCTTTTGACAATGGATCTATTAGAATTAATACTATTGATTATAAGAATGTTACATTCTTGATGAATGGACATAGACTCAATTTATATTAGAAACCCCAATCCAAGGAGGAATTTGTGAAGGAAATTACAAGGAAGAAGGAGTTAGAAATGGTTAAGGAAGGTATTCTTCCTATCACTACCTCTTCCTAATTTTCTGCTGAGGAAATGAGCTTACTTTGTTCTTTCTTGTACTAAATAAACCATGAGAGGAGTTTCTATTGGGTATAGGTTTATTCCTTTTTTTGGGCCTAATGGACTACTTATGGAAAAGGAGCCCACTGGGAGTTTTCTTTTTTAGTATTTCAGACTCTTTAAAATTGAAATCTAGCGAGCCTGGACTATCCTAGGCTCGTTAAAACCACCCGATAGTAGATCCCTTGCTATCATTTTAATAAATATATTTTTTTTCAAAAATTAATCTATGATTTTCTCGTGTTGGACTGGTGTGGGGTTTCTTAAGGCCTTCCTTCCAACAATTCTAGCCCATCCACATCAACAAATTATCAGGGTTTAGGATTAGAGCTTTGTGATGCCTTGAAACTTGTATGCCTCAATGACAAGTTATCTTACCGGTGGTAATGGGGAATCATCATTGCTTCTTTACCACCAGATCCTATAGGGGGTTCAACATCAACTAATAAATTCACACTTGATATGATGCATCAGAGTACCCTGGCCCCCACTCTCATCAATGGTGATGGGCCTTGCATTGGTTAACAATTTACCTTAACGACTAGTAATCCAATGAGCCCTTTGCATATTTGGCATCGACATATTTATTCATTTGCAGAGGATTGTACATAATGGATGGGAAAAAAATGGGCTCCTACAAGATTCTGTTTCAGAACTCCTGTAGAATTTCATAAAACGATCACAGTCATAGTTTCTACAAATTCAGTATTCCTACAGAACTCAACGGTGATAGCAGAACTTAACAATTGTAGTGCATGTTACAGATGTTCTGAATTCCTGCAGGACCCGTCTTAGTTCCTACAGGATCTCCAGTGTCACAGTTCCTGAAGAATATTTATTTTTGTATAAGTGTCTCAAGGTTGCAGCTCAAATTTTTTTTGATCATAGTTGTTCCAAATTCCTTTATGACCAGTTTCAATACTTGTAAAGCCCAGCAGTTGTAGCCTCTACCTATAATCATTCTAAACTCCAGTAGCAGAGTCATTAGATGAGTTGCTTTCATGGAATAATAAAACAGTTAAAACATTTAATTAATGGTCAAATTTCATCATTTCAGAGTATGTCAACCAACACACTACTGGGAAATCATCTCAGGATAGGAGGATCATGAAGTTTTCATTAGCATCATTCATGAGATAAAGTCGATAACATCATAGGGACAGGCAACGTCATTGTGGGCGATATCATTAAACTAGAGAAAGGGTAAAGTAGAATGGCAAAGGAGGCCTTGAGGTAAGGTATGATGGTATTTTAAATTTTTCTTGTATAATGATTAAAGTTTAGATATTTCCTATAGCTAGATGTCACCACCTCCTTAGAACTTACCTGCCAGCTCACTCAGATGTCAATTCCTACAATTTCTAAACCCACTTTATAAGGTCAGATCATGATTTCTATCATGATCACAACCTGTTCCCCAAAATCCTCTCCTCGCCGCCAAATCCTTACATAACACTCTGAGTATCCCTACAGTCAACGTCCCTATTAAAAAAAACTTTTACCATGATTTCCTTTCAACTGTACTTTGGAAAAGAAAAAAGCTTCCAAAAAGAAAATTTTCAGGTTTTGAGCTCCCATCGAATATGAACCATAAGGTAAACCATTTCCTGTAATATAGTTATAATGATTTTCAATTTCAATGTGCAGTGGATTTCCCGCAACAACTAATTTAGCCTTTCTATATTCCTTGCAGCCATGGCTCTGTGTTGGATTGTGATAGTGTCCATTGATGATTTCATTTGTTGGCCAACACCATTTTGATTTCATGATTACTGTATGATTGCTTTTATTTATCTCTTTCTTGCATGATTGTCAGCAAAATAAGTTGTCAAGAGCTACTATATACCCTTCATGACTATTGCTGTAACAACACTTTTGCAAGAACATAAGCATGCATGATTAGTAGTTGAGTGATCCTTCACCTTCTTTCTGATCAATAATTAGCAAGTCAACAGTTCAATAAAGAGGAGTGTTATATACTGCTCAATTGCTTTGCTGCAACATTGTTGATTCAGAAAAGGACATTAGTTGTTTCCCTGTAACGATTCCACACTCTAGGTAGTCAGCTTGCATACACTTTGCATGGCACCTCACCAGTTTACCTCCCTAGGTGGACAATTCATATTGAAAAATTATACAAGTATAATTTGACTCAACAACTCCTTTGTTATCTGTGTATATGATGATCCTTGTTGAAATTCTTGCTGAGTGTCACATTAGAGTTCAAAAAACCTGCCATATGTCGCTAAACCTACCTCTTTTTGTTTCTAGTCATAACTTTTTCTCGTTGAACATTGGGAAAATGGTATACCAAAATTGTTTACAGAATTATGATGAAGTTTTGTGTAAAAACAAATTTTTTAGGTTTATTAAACCTCACCCCCTCTTTTGAAATATTTTTCCTTGATATAAATGGAACAATCATGGATCTTCGGTTCCAGTTGTAAGTAGAAGCCATGGAGAGTATGAGATCTCCATGCTATTTTTCTTGTGTGGGCATGATTTTATGCTATTCCCAATGACAAGTATAAAGAGTTTGAAAATTTTTTCTAGAGTGAGTTGCTTTTGTAGAAACCATTTCATGACATCACTTCAGATATAGGGCTTGCAAGTGAAAAAATAATTTAGAACTAGAGGAATTGAAGATATCACTCATGGCATGTTGATTGATATCCTTTTACAAATGAAATAAATGAAGAATATGCTGAGTCCCTTTTTCATGAATAAAATGTTGATCAAGATTCAAAAGAGCAACATGTTTATTCTTGAATAGTTCCTCCAAACAATGTAAATATTTTTGTCCTTGAAAATCTTGGTAGAAGGGACTTCATTATTCATTATAATTCGAAAGAAACAATGGTGTCAAATGATATTGTAGAACAATCTATCCATCTTATTGAATATGCACACTCTACGAGATTCATAAATGGTAACTCAAATAGGGGGATAATTTTGTTACTGTTGACGGTACTGGTCCCTTCAACATTTAAGGGGATCTCCGCGGTAAGAAGTCCCAATTACACTTCAGATCATTTTGTGTAGGAGTCTAGGAAATGGGTCATACGGTAATGGCTTGACCATGATTTCGCACAAAGGCAAGTAAGATAACTCTGTTGTTAGCAAGATTGTGATGCTTGTAGTAAGACTAGGAAGGTGTATGAGTGGTTCTAACACACTGAGGGTCAGATGAGTACAACCCTTGGAAACCTGTGATACCACTTAGCTTCGAAGGGAACACACGAGAAAACATACGTCATAACCTGTATGACATGTTAGCGATCAATCCGAAGTGATGATTAAACCAACAAAACATTTTAGAAAGATTCATACATACTTATAAAAAATAGTCTATACATGCATGCGTAAGAAAGCAAATACATATATCATTTACAGTAAACCATATAACATAGAATATAATACAACATATGCATGAAACATGCTGGCTTTTGTTATATTAAGGAGTGTAAGTTCTAGTCATACAATACAGCCATGTCCCACCACTAGTTCTGCTTAACATGCTTTAAGTGTTCCTCCCATGTTTTATTAAAAATCAGAATGTCATCTAGATACACAATAAAAAAATCATCAAGAAAAGGTCTGAGTACATCATTCATTAATCTCATGAAAATAGCAAGAGCATTGATTAAGCCAGAAGGTATAACTAGCCACTCATACAATCCCTGCTTTTTTATTAAAGCAGTTTTCCATGCATCTTTCTCTACAACTATGACCTGATGGTATCCACTATGCAAGTCCAGCTTGGTGAAATAAGCAGCTTCCTTCAATTGATCTAAAATATCATCTATGCAAGGAAGGGGACAATGATTTTTTATTGTTATCTTATTTAGTTCTCAATAATCAATGCACATTCTCCATGAGCCATGTTCCTTTCTCACTAGAATGATTGGTGACCCACATGGTGATGTGCTAGGCCTGATGAACCCCTTCTTGAGCAACTCCTACACCTACTTCTTGATTTCAGCATTCTCTAAAGTAGACAACCTGTACATTCCTAGGTTAGGCAATGGAACATCTTGCTGCAAAATAATATCATGTACTATTTCCTTTTTTGCTGGCATACCTTTAGGTTATTGAAACAAGGCATCATACTCTGGAACAATCTTTTCTATATCAGCTTGCTACTTAGCATTACAACCCTCAAATATATTGGTTTTATTAGCTTTCTTTTCCTTCACAACCATTAGTAAAGATTGATTGCATGAATTTATCATTCTTTTCATTTGCCTTGAGTTTATGAGAGTATAATTATTATTGAGCTTATGAGCTCTTACAAAGTATTTGATTCCATCTTTAACAAGTAGATACTTGTTCTTATGTCTATAGAAAATAGCTTTTCTATCATACAAGTAAGGACTCCCCAAAACTATTCCACATATATCCAAAGGAATTATGCCTAACTCAACCTCATCTACAAATGTTGACGGAAAAGAAAACTTGAGTTTGCACTGTCTAGTCACTTGCTGTGCTTTATCATTCAACCATCCTAATGGGTATGGTTTCTTGTGAGGTACAGTTGCTAATCCCAATTTATTTACATTTGCTTCAGAAATCAAATTTACTTGTGAGCCACTATCAAACAAAGTATAAACCTTTTGATGTTTGGAAACAACTTGAATATGAAAAAGCTCATCTCTTTTTCTCTCATGTTCTTCATCAATAATAGATTAAGAAGAATTACTAGTAGATGCTTCAGAATTCTTACCTTTTATACCTGTGGCTGCAATGGGTGTTTCATCTCCCGAGTTTGAACCCAAATCTTTCTGAATAGGTATAACAGTCTTCTTCTTCTTGCCCTCGGACTTCTTAGGTCTTAGCTCTAGATGCAGAATCCAACAATGCTCATCATCATGGCCATCCTTTTTAGAGTGAGTGCATGAAGCTTTGCTTTTCTGTGCAGTGTTAGCCTTCCTTGCTTTCCACTTCTGCTTTCTTTTCTCCTTGTTCTTGCTTGTAGTGGGTTGTGATGGTCCCTCAACTTCTAGATTTCCATTCCTTCCTCTAGCCCCTAGATGAGTAGCTTGTACAGATAACTCATCTATACTAGTGGGATTAAACATGAGGATGGTATGCCTCATGTAGCTATGTAGGCCACTAATGTACTTCAAAAGAGTCTCTGGTGAGTCTAATGAGATCCCTAGAATCAATGCTCTCTTTCTAAATTATTGAGTGTACCCTTGCACACTTTTCCCTTTCAAATGTCGAAGAGTTTGCCAACTCATCATGGCTTGTTACATGTAGGCCAATGGATAGAATTGCTTTTTGATGGTAGAAAGAAATTCACTCCAAACATAGATAGTCTTACCATGTATTTTCATGTCAGCTTAGGTTCTGCCTTCCCACAAAACCAAGGCAGTGCCTTGTAGGCGTATGCTTGCCAACTGAATTTTTCTCTTGTCTGAGTCGATGTTTTGCACTATGCAATAGACATCAATTTGTCTAATCGAATTGTCCAAACTTTTAGCATTTAGCTCTCCATCATATATGGGCAAGTCGAATTTAACATCTAGCTTCATCAAAGATGCTTTCTTATTATGCACATGGCTATTAGGAGGTGTGAGAAAGTTTTCCTCTTTCCATTTTCCTTTTCAGTGGTCATGGGAATGAGATTCATATTCTTCTTTATCTTGTTTAGAACTTGATGAATCTTCATCCTTATGATTTTTAAAGTCCCTATACATTTCTTCTACCATAGAATTTATGGCTAGGAAACTCTCTATGAATTGGGGGTCTGGCCCCACAATACCTTCCTCTGACATTGTCTTCTGAGGATAGACTCTCCTAATTTTAGGATTAGTTTCGACCAACTCTCCTTCTCCTAATTTGAGCTTTGATCTAGTGAGAATTCAACAGCTAAACCAAGACAAGCTTGTCTAACCTTACAGCCTAAAGCTCTGATACCACTTTATCTGATAATCACCCTATGAGTGATCTCAGTTAAGAATTATTAAATGGAGGTATTATAGACTCATGTGTTGGTGTGTGTGTCTAGGTTATTTAAGTAACAAATTGATCATATTGCAAATACATAGACACTTGAAATGGAGGACAACAGAGAAACACAATATGCAAATATAAGAACACAAGAGATTAATAAGGACTTCACCCTATCCTCTAGGGCTGCATATCCGGTCCATATTTCAGTGGTGGCCTTCTCTATTGTGTCTTAAAGTAGAAAATTACGAAGAAGGAGCTCAATATGAGTCTCCTGTCACTGGATAGCTTGGCAGGGTGGTTCCTGGATTCCCCAAGCCACTCGAGTACATAGACTCTTGGCCTTACCAACTTTTCGACCTCTCGGGTCTACAGTGGAAGGAGCCCAATGTGGTGCTCAGTCCTGATAGATCCCTCTGAGGGATGACTCAAATTTCTCAAGCCCTCTCATGCTCGACACTACCTTTGGTCAGCTCGTCCCTTTGTATTCTTACTGCTTTTTTCTCTCTCTGTCTGCTTTCTTTGTTCTTCTACAGGTGTTCTCTCCTCTCTCTCTTTTTCTTCTACTCGTTTGTGCATGGCTTTAAAGCCATTCGAGCTCATGGTTGTTTGATTCCCCTTCCAAATCTGTCAGATCACCTGCTATAGCTTCGCTTGGAGGTCCTTGTCTAAGTGTCATCATCAGACTCAGAAGGTGTGGCCACTTATCCTCATACAAACTGCGCCAGCTTGCTTTGCTGGTTTGGTTCTTTAGTTATGTCATGGGGTGAGTCATCCGCCACCTTGGCAGTTAAATCAAACCTCAAATTATTTTAGATCATGGCTTGATCCCTCTTTAAATGTGGTCTTACCATCAAGCATGATATTAGCTATTAGATTTGGATCCCCTAGATCCGACGCTATCCGCTCATTTCGTGCAGTTGACTTGCTCGACCGTTAGCACGTGATGAGCGGTATTTTTCTCTCTCCTCTGCTTGCCATGTGTCAGGCGCTGAGTTGAATCACTCCATTTTAACCAAATCTGCTTATAGCCCAAGGATTCCCCTGATAAATCCCGCTGGTTTTTGGAGCACGGGTCCCACCTTAGCCTTTAGACTTTTCCCCATGGTTTTCCCGGCTCCCATGCGACCGAGCGCTCAGGGCCCCTCCATTTCAAGGGCATTTTCCCAGTGCTTAGTTCAAATCGTGCATCAAAAACTACCTCGATTTCCCGATCTAGGCTTCCCAGGGGCTAGTTTTTCCTCCTGCGTAGTCTCCATGGGCCTTAGTTAGCACGCCTTGACCAAGGTCCTCATCATTCCACGCTGGCTGCCAACTGCCACTATTTTAGAGGTGTTTTTTATCATTGTTCTTAATTCTTTGAAGCCTGTCTTGACCTGGTACAACCATGGTTCTTTTGATTATTCTTTATGGATCCAATTCGGATGATGAAGTCTTTGTGAAGACATGCAATATTTATCCCTTTTATTGAGGAAGTTATCCCTTAATTAAGGAGATAAGGATGAGTTGTATTTGAGTTGTAATTAGTTAGCTCGGTTAACTGAGTTAAGTCCAGTTAAATTAGTTCCAAACTTTTGGAGGAACGAATTGTGAGTTCAGTCAGTTAATGCATGCAAGCATGCAACTAGTGTTCTATAGATAACCAAATATTCTCTCATAAATAACTCATGCTTGTTAGTTCAGATGAAGACCTAGTTGAGACTAAAGGAATGGATAGTGTACTATCAGTTGGAGGAATTTTACTATAAAGGAAACTCATCCATGCAGAAGGAATTATCTCCTTCAGGATTGCGTAGTTATTTCAAAGGTCACTGTTGTGTGTGAGGTGAGAATCACACACGTTGCAGCTGGAGGACCCAAGAGAAAATGCGCAAGGAAATAGGAGGCTTGGAGGACTAAAGGAAGGCATATTTGTTGTCTATTCTATCTATGAGCAACATTGAGGGATTGTGCTGAGAGCTAGATAGCTTGAGAGCTAAAGCTTTGTGTAATCCTAAGATATTTCCACTTGTATGATAATACACATAGCGGGGTTTTTAGCTAAGGCTTTCCCCAGAGTATTCTTATGTGTTTCATGTGTGATTTAATCTTATTCTCTGTTATATGTGTTCTATTTGATCTTTCTTAAAATCGATTAAGCTTCCCCAAGTTTGATGGTAGAAGTAGATTAAGTGTTTTTCTTTAGTACATTGCATAATTAGTTTAATATATGGTGAAATTTCTACATGGTATTAGAGATAGCTGACCTATAGAGAATTTTCTACAATTTAACACAGAAGAAAGTAATATAACTTTGTTGGTAGCAAGGGTGTGATAGCTGCAGTAAGACAAGGAAGGTGCATGAGAGATTCTAAGACACTGAGGGTGAGGTGAGTGTGTACCTTAGAAACCTGTGACAACACTCAGCTTGGAAGGGAGGACATGAACAAAGATACATCACAACATGGAAGGCAAGTTTGCAAGCAATCCAAAGTGATGGTTAAACCAACAACACATTTCAAAAATATTCATACATACTAATACAAAATAGTTTATACATGCATGTGTAAGAAAGGAAATACATATATCATTTCGAGGAAACCAGATAGCATAGAATACAACACAACATATGCATGAAACATGCCGCCTCTTGTTATATTAAGAAGTGTAAGTCTAAGTCATACAATACATCCATGTCCAACCACTAGATCTAATAGTGGAATGTTACAGCCACAACCACCTGCTCCTCAAAAGAGATGTACAAGCTCTGCGCAGTTGAGAAGCCAAGGCTTGTTACAATATTGTCCAATCTCTCTCCAAGATAGTCTTATAAGAGGCTTGGCCGACGAAAAGCCTTTACAATGAGTTATGAGTACTATTTATAGAAAATGGTAGGGTGACCCTTGAAATTCCCCTTTGTGATGATTCATCTACCATCATGACTCTTCATCTTCTCTATGACTGTTACATCCAACTGTTGACACTTGAACTTCTACTTGACACAATGTCACGTACAATCCACATGTGCTCATGTGAGACAAAATAGCTTCAGCAAACCATGCAAGACATCATTTACACTCGGACCATTGTGGTGAGACCAACTCTTTGACATGCTTGTGATGGTGAAGGTGGTGTGCTGATGCCAAGCTTGGTTGTCTATGATGGTGTGCATGAACTCCATGGTGACATGTTGCTGAAGCGAACTCGTGTCTCTGTTGCATTCGAGTGCATTGGTGTGGCTCCTTTCTCCAACTCATATGCTAGCATGCGCATGGTCTTCTTGGTGCAATGGAAACGACAAAACAATAAAGCATAGTGTCCATGCTAATATTCTAGTGTGTGTTGGTGGTCATGTGCATCAACTGTCAACTACATGCTCAACTCTAGTTAGACTTGCTTCTTTTATTCGCCTTGGTGAGTGTGCTAAATGGGTTGGATTACATGTGTGTGCACAATGACATCAATGTTGATGAATCTCTTGCATGCGATCAACAACACTACTCACCATGTCTACTCTATGCTAGCTGTTGGGATGGATTTATAACTTGTACAAGCACAATTTCATCAAGAATGCATGGTGTGCCCCCTGTTTCTCCCATTCCTTCTGCAACTCATTATCTTGTGTGTGTAGCTCATGTTCTTCGCTGAGTTGCTACTTTAGCACATGCAACTTCTTCTATGTTCCATTCTCTGTCTTCGCACGATCGCATTGTCACCTCATAGACTGAGTCTCCAAAGTACCTTTCATCATCAGTGGATCTGCTTGATCTTGCAACTTTATTCCACCTCCACGTTGTCAAAAACCTTCCTCTTGCATTCATTCCATCCGGTATGATGCCTTCAGCTATTGTTCATGATGTTTCTCATGGTGATGTTGTTGTCATCATATCTTGATGTCCTTGTCTACGAACAACTTGATGTCATTGTGAGTAGGAAAGCTCATAGACACTTGATCAACTACATCCCCAAGTGTGCTCTGAACACTCTCTTTAACTCTACTGTCCTGGAAACTATTATACCTGTGCTCCTGAGAGGAAGACGAACACTTGTGATACCTGGAGACATGGAAACACTCATGGAAACCAATCTGTCAGTCGAAAACCAAAATGAATTCGAGAACTAACTTACAACATACCTATGTGATTGATCATGAAGGTCGCACAATTTTTACGAGGAGGTCAAGAGACTAACTGTCAAGACTACGCAAGGCACAGTCTAGGATGATGGGAGGTTGATTGATTGATATAATTGTGCAATGCACAATACAATGTAGCTACTGACTGATGGAATTGCGTAATACACAATCTCAACTGGCAATGGTTGCAGGCTTAGTGACTTCTTTTTGTATTTTTCTAGGCTAGTAATCACAGTTCCTCAGAATTGAGAAATGCAAGACTAGAGGATTGTTACTGGGCATAAATGTGCATTTCTTTAGAGGAAGATAGAGCCTCCCCTCTTAGGATTGCACAATACTATCTTGGTGAGGCGGAGTTTAGGCCAAGGCTACCCAAGCTCGGCAATGGGCAACTGAAAGAGAAAGTGAATGCAGATGCATTGCGATGTTGAGTGTAAGAATAAGTGAATGATCGTGCATGCAAATGGTGAACAACATATTCAAAAAATGGAACAACATGCATGTGAGTGAGGTGGCCAAATTGACGACCGTTCGTGAAAAATAGTTTAATGCATGCAACAACAGTGAGATGTTAATGATAAATGAGATACAGCTTGTACAAGCTAGTATGTATGAGAACGAAAGAAAGTGCTCAGTAAAATCAAGTAGGCAATGTGCATGTGAAGAGAAACACAAAAAGGCATAAGAAATGAAACAAAAGATATGGAAAGTGGGCTTACCCCAAAACAACTGAGCTAACTACGCCAACATCTCCTAGATGTGATGTGGGATGTCAAAGCTACAAGTTTGATGTGACGAATGAGATTTGTAGTGTCCGGTTGATGAGTTTTGATAAAATAGAGGTTGTGACGTGCGTGCCACAAATATAGGGAAAGCGACATTTGGTGGGAGGTTTCTGAAATGATCCTTGGATGTAACCTCCAACTGCCAAAAATAGATCCCTGAAAAAGGGATGCCTTTGAATGCTACCTCAGGAGAAGTAGTGCATGCATGAAAGTCTATTTTCATTGGTCTCGAATGGAACTGGTCAACGTAGCTGCATATGCAAGAGGCTGCTCAACTGTTGAGAGAAAATGCGATTTTTAGTTGGGACCTGGGCTAGTTGCTAAGAATTTTTATGCAATTTCTAGGTAGAGCAGTTGACTGTTGCCCATATTTGTGAAAATTTTGGGCTGAGCAGCCCAGTTGGGAAGGATTGTGCAATTTTCTGGTTGAAGCTTTCTTAGCATAATTCCACAATTCTAGGGCCCAGAATGCTGCCAGTCAGGATTGCACAATTTCTAGAGGGAAGGCTAGTTGCCATCCAGGTTTGCACAAATTCTTGAAGGAGTTGGTCAGGCTGCTACTGGACCAAGTCCAAATGAACAACTTGTGAGGGGAATGCATGAAGGTTTGTTCGACATGCTGTCTTTCTACAAGAAAATCACTGGAGCTTGTGTAGTTGACATAGTGAGACATGCTGTTGTGAAAGGTTGGTTGGGAGGCTCCAAAACAAATCTAAGGAAAAATTTTGGAGGGTGGTTGTAGCTACTACAATAGTCACCTTCCACTTTATTGGAGAAATAATGAACTACTTTTCACTTTTTTGGCACTTTTTTAATGTTGGGAAGATGATCCTTTCAAAATGATTATTCAAGGAACCATTGTAACTAGAAAGTATTCTCTTATTCATTGTATTTCTCATGTTATTTCTTAGTTAGGTGATGGAAGTCCCTTGTTATTCATTTCTCCAATTGGTATAGCTGCTTTTAATATACATGGAAAAATAATACACTATGCTTTGAAAATTTCTACAAAATATATGAAATTGTTGAATGGTGAGGCTCTAGTAATTTTTAATAAATAAATGAGGCAAATTCGATATATTTTGATTATTGAAATGAGATTTTTAGGTATAAGGTTATTCATGTAGGTAGATTCTCATTTGCGAGAATCATTTCCTAAAAACAAGGCTTCTCCTTTTCATGGCAGGTCTACGATTCTTGTTGGTGACATTGCAAACATACCTTTTGTTAAGGATAAACTCTTGTATGTAGGTACAATAGTAGGTAAATCGTCGAGGAAAAGCTTCAACATGTTTGTGACATTCGTTAAAATTTATAGCCAACAAGGAGATGATTCAAGAGAGACATATTTTCACAATCTTTTAACCAATATTAGAATTCAAAGCCCTTTTTGGATGATTAGGATCTTCTTATGATGCATTTTTATAGTTTGTTACATCCACTGGAAAAAAAATTATTCGATTATTCAATTCACTTGTTTGCAATGAATAATCTCATCAATTTGCACAATTGGAAAATGTTGAAATCATTGAATTTTCCAATTGCAGGATGCGTTGTCGAATGTGTTAAGAACATAAATAGTTGACACTAATGATGATGTCTTGGAGCATGAACTGTTTCTGTTTTGCGAAGATTGTTTCAAGCTTACGTGGAATTTTTGGGTTGAAGCTAGGTTGGTTAATGGTGGACTTGGATATATTGAAGATATCTTCTATCTGCCTGGTTCAAAGTGACCACAAGTTACACAATTCAGTACAGTTATTTTTGAGAAGTAGATTGGTGTTCCATTTGATAGGGAATGTTTAGAAGTTATTCCCATAACACCTGGTTTTAGAGGGCATTTTAAACAGATGCCTTTAAAAATGGCATGGGCCCTCATTATACACAAGTCACACGGGATGACTTTGCGATGAGCCACTGTAGATATTGGAGATAAATAAAGGTAGGGTTTGAAATTTACATCTATATCAAGAGTGAAATCTATTGATAGTTTATATATCTCACCACCTTTTCATTTTCAATGCTATGCAAATACAAAAAAATGCATATGTTACATTCAAGAAGAAAGAGGAGTGATTGAAGTTGACATCATTTTCGGGTATTTATCTTGAATAGAGTTTAGTGCTTTGACATAACTTTGAAACTAATATGAATACTTTCTTGTTTGGTTGTTGTAACTTGCAATAAATGATATGGACATCAATAATTTATTTTTTTTTCTTCTCGATGATTTCAAAAGATTTGTTAGTAATTAAAGTTAATAGACTAAATAATTATAAAAAAGTACACGAGTATATAATTTATTGTGGTGTTGTTTTTGTTTAATCAGTTAAATTGCAACTATTGTTTTATTCTATTCTCCTTATTTTCAATCATATTAAATTTATGGCTCTTTATTTTTTTTAGTGAATTCCTACTTGATATTTTATCATCCAATTATATATATTTTTGTATACATCTTTTGTGTGTATTTGCCTATGTTTGTACTTATTTTAATTTTTTCCTTTTCTCATTGAAATGTAGATATGGAAAATAATTATATTCTGTATTATATCTCTCTGGTTCATGTTATTATCGAAGCAATATATTTTATTATGTCTATTCAGAAAAGGATTGATAGAAAACTTGGGTTTCATCCCAGTTTTGTTGATGAACATGCCTGCATCTTAGATGAAATTAAATTAGATGTGAAATACTTGTTGCATGTGCACCAGAGAGAATATGGAAGAAAAATAAGAAGGGATTCATTGGAAAGAGTGAAGGTTCATGATCATTACGTTGTTGATTTGAATTGGTGTTGCTTTTGTCATTGATCTAGTTGCACCTTGCAAGAGGATATCTAATAAGTTCCATGTGAGGACATTTTTAATGTTCATATTCCTAGTTGATTTTTTTTGAAGTAAGGAAAAAAAGATATTTCTTAATTTCAATTCTCTTTTTCCAGTTTCAATGTCCACAAAATGAATTCTCTATCATTGCTATTATTATGTAAAAATTGAATATGAATGGTATTCAAATTTTCTATGGTTTTTTTTCCTTAGATTCCAATGTTTTAATTCATATGTATTTTTTTCTTTCATCTTGCGAAGTTGTGTTGCCTAAAAATACAAGTTCATTTATTACATTTGCATTCCTATGCTTTAATAACAATGATTCAATTTAATGTTATTCTCTTTAGTTTGTAATTCATTCTGTTTATAGTACTAACCCCTTAAGTTTATTGATGCCTTTGGTTTATAAAAAATATTATTCACGATTATGGTATTAATGTTAGGGCTTAATATTTATTTAGCAATCTACAATATTTATTTTTCACTTTGTATGTTTTGGATTTAAAAGATTGATGTGATGGTTTTTATGACTATTGCTTAAAAACAACCGTGGTGAGTCATTCTTGATGATGGTCATACATGTTGATAGTCAACCTTGGTTAACCATTGTAAATGATGGCAACAAACGGTTGAGTGTGGCTTTCTCATGGGGATTATTCCAATATTGGAAATATCTATGGAGAAGGATAATTGATCACAGAGCTTATTGATGGGCATCTTGGTTTATAGTTGTGGTGCTAGATAGTTAATCATGGTTAGTAACTATAGTTCAATGTTCTTTTGTGACAATGATTGTCTCAATTTGAAAATGAACTATGGTAAAAATGATAGTTAGCCATGTTTGTATAAGGGTTTGTAATATATATCTTTGGGTTTATATACCTTGGGTTTATAAGATTAATCCCTTGGGTTTAATATTCTTCACTTGGGTTCATAATTCCTTAGGGTTTTATTACTAATCCTCTAGTTTTTCTATTCCCTTCAGTTTATGCTATCAATCCCTTTGGTTTGTGAATGTCAGGGTTCAACATGGTTAAGCATGGGCGAATGTCAAATTGTGACAAAGATTGTATCAAAATGAAAATTAGCCATAGCCATACATGGATAGGCATGTTTATTAGATGGTCTATAATATTTATCTCGGGGTTTATATATGTTGAGTTTATATTATTTTATTGGGTTTAATATTTTTTCCTTCAGTGAAATATTTGTCCCTTGGTTTTATTATTTGCTCAAGATTATAATGTCAATCATCGCTGACCATGGTAAATAATGGTCATCCAAGGTTGATGATAAATCATTCTCAACCATCGTTAATCATGGTCAACCATGGTCCAGTGTCGCATTGTGACAAAGATTGTCACAATATGAAAATGGACCATTGTCAACCATGTTTTTCTAAGGGTTTTTAATATTTATCTTAGGGTTTCTATAGCTTGGGTTTATATTGTTACCCTGGGTTTAATATTATTCCATTAGGTTTATAATCCATTGAAATTTTAGTATTAATCCCTTCCAATTTTCTAATGTGGTCAAAATGATAATCAGCCATGTTTGTATAAGGGTTTGTAATATTTATCTTCGAGTTTATATCCCTTAGGTTTATAAGATCAATCCCTTTGGTTCAATATTATTCACTTAGGTTCATAATTCCTTGGGGTTTTAGTATTCATACTGTGGTTTTTTTTATACCTTTCAGTTTATGGTGTCAATCATGTTGGTTTGTTAATGTTATGGTTCAACTATGGTTAAGAATGGTGCAACATCACATTGTGCCAAGATTGTATCAAAATGAAAATTAGCCATCACCATACATGGATAGGCATGTTTATTAGATAGTCTATAATATTTATGTTGGGGTTTATATATGTTGGGTTTATATTATCTGATTAGGTTTAATGTTATTTGCTTGGGTGAAATTTTTCTCGCTTGGGTCCATAATTGCATAGGTTTTTAGTGTTAGTTTCTTGGGTTTATTGTTTGCTCATCTTTATAATATCAATAATCATTGACCATGGTCAATAATGGTAATCCAAGTTCGATGATAGATATTGTTCAATCATAGTTGATCATGGCCAACCATGGTTCAATGTCACATCGTGATAAAGATTGTCTCAATATGAAAAGCAACCATAGTAATCCATTTTTATTTAAATGGTTTTAATATTTATAATATGGTTTATATACTTTGGGTTTATATTGTTCCCTTGGGTTTATAATCCTTTGGGTTTTTAGTATTAATACATTGAGCTTTTATAGTATGGTTAGAATGACAGTACCAATGTTTGTATAAGGGTTTGTAATATTTATCTTTGGGTTTATATACCTTCGGTTTATAAGATTAATCCCTTGGGTTAATAATAAATTTCCTTTTTAGTATTAATTTCTTGGGTTTATTATTCGCTTGAGTTTATAATGAAAATCATCATTGACCACGGTTAATAATGGTCAACCAAGGTTGACGATTAATCACACTCAACCATTGTTAATCAGGGTCAACCATGGTGCAATATTGTATTACGATAAATATTGTCTCAATATGAAAATAAACCATTGTCATCCATGTTTATTTAATTTTTTTTAATATTTATCTTAGGGTTTATATACTACGAGTTTGTATTGTTTCTTTGGGTTTCTATAGTATGGTCAAAACTATAATCAACCATGTTTGTATAAGGGTTTGGAATACTTATCTTTGGGTCTATATGCCTTAGGTTTTTAAGATTCATCCTTATTGTTTAATATTCTTCGCTTGCATTCATAACTCCTCAGGGTTTTACTATTATTCCCATGGGGGTTTTATTCCCTTTGGTTTATGTTGTTAATCACTTTGGTTTGTTAATTTTAGGGTTCAATGATGGTGAAGCATGGTACAACATCGCATTGTCACAAAGATTGTATCAAAATGAAAACCAGCCATGGTCATACATGGACAAGCATATTTATTATATTGTTTATAATATTTATCTTCGGGTATATATAGGTTGGGTTTATATTATTTGATTGTGTTTAATGTTGTTCCCTTGGGTGAAATATTTCTCCTTGAGGTTAATAATCGCTTGGGTTTATAGTATTAATTTATTGGGCTTATTGTTTGCTCAAATTGGTAATGTCTGTAACCATTGATAATGGTCAATAATGGTCAACCAACATCATTGACCAATCATGATCAACCATGGTCCATTGTCACATTGTGACATAAATTATTTTAGTATGAAAATATACGATGGTCATCCATGGTCAACCATGTTCATTTAATGGTTTTTAATATTTATATTAGGGTTTGTATACCTTGGGTTTATATTGTTCCCTTGGGTTTTTAGTAGCAATCCCCTGGTTTTTAATAGTATGGTCAAAACAATAGTTAACCATGCTTTTATAAGAATTTGTAATATTTATATTTATCTTTATATACATTGGCTTTATAAGATTAATCCTTAGGTTTAATATTCTTCACTTGGATTCATAATTCCTTGGGGTTTTAGTATTGACCCCTCATTTTTTTATTCCCTTCGGTTTATGATGTCAATCCTTCTAGTTTGTGAATCTAATTGTTCAACCATGGTTAATCATGGTCCAACACCGCATTCATATAAATATTATATCAGAATGTAAAGTTGCCATGGCCATACATTGACATGCATGTTTATTAGATGATCTATAGTATTTATCTCGTGGTTTATATATGTTGGATTTATCTCATTTCATTAGGTTTAATATTTTTCCCTTGGGTGAAATGTTTCTCTGTTGGATTAATAATCACTTGGGTTTTCAGTATTAATTTGTTGAGTTTATAATGGAAATAATCATTGACCATCGTCAATAATCATCAACCAAGGTAAATGATAAATCATGCTCAACCAAGGTCAATGATAAATCATGCTCAACCATGTTTGATCATGGTCAACCATGGTCCAACGTCACATTGTGACAAATATTGTCTCCATATGAAAATCAACCATGGTGAACTATGGTCTACAAGGTTTATTCAAGGTTTTTCAATATTTATCTTACGGTTTATATTGTTCCCTTGGGTTTAATATTATTCCCTTGGGTTTATGATATGGAGCTCAAAAATAGTTTCAAAAATAAAAGTGCTTGCAATCTCTAGAAATTAGTGTTAAGTCATAGTGTTCATTGTCCTGATTCCAATGACGCTTAAATCACCTCAAATCAACATTGTATTCTCAAGTTATGATGTTCTGAATTTTTGGCAAAACAAATAAACAAAAAATTGTAGATGGGCTGATTGGGTTGTCAATTAGGTAGTCCATACTAGTCACATCATGTTAATGTTGGCATGCCTATGGAGTCCAATCAGAGCCCAAAAAGTCGTGTTCCATATACGAGTGAGTTGGCATTATTATATTGGTTGAGCTTATTTTGGTGGCCCACTAGGAGGTTGCCATGTTACCAAATCAGAGGCCAACTCATGGCACCTCCTCATTGGTCAAAATTTCTATGTGTAAGTTGAATGCAGTTGGAAGGGGTCAAAACCATGGCCTCTACTATGTAAATGAGTGCTCTACGACCAAGCCATGCATTGTTTTTTAACAACCACAAGCTACCACATATATTCAAAATTTTATGTGGTTCTGCATTAGGGAGAGGGGTTGTGCAGTAAGCCCCAGTGTCTGGTCATGCCACCATCCATACAACCCTAGTGGAGAAGTAAAGTTGGAGAGGGTGTGGAGAAGCTCTAGTCCCTAGTCATGAGTTTTGAAATGGGTCCATGCCTAGTCAGAGGTTTTCCAACATTCTAGTTTCTTTTGCAATAGTTGTTACTTTAGTAGAAGAACTGTTTTTAGCTTTTTCTCAATATGTGTTCATCAAAGAAGCTCTTTTCCACACCTCATTGTAGTGTTGTTGTATGCTTTTGTGCTTGGATTTTAGGTGGAGTACAAGGACATGTTGTCTGAGTTCTTTTTATGTTGACATTTTCATGACTTCTTGTATGGAGTCATTTTTCTAAGTGATAATTCTTCGTAGGATAATTGTTTCTTTGTAGGAGAAACAAGCCACTCTTGTGTAAACAATTTGTATGTACTCATTTTCTCCTTAAATAAATAGAGTGGTCTAGTTGTTAGAGTAGGAACAAATATGTATCCTAGGAGGGGTGAACTTTGTCATTAAATACTAATGTTCTCTCTTCATTTTTATCATTTTCAGTTGCATATGAATGTGTTCTTTTTCAAGTTCATGTAAAATCCAAACTCACCATTTTGAAGAGGGTGTGAAACTTGCTTACCTTTAAAGACCCATTTTGTTTAATTGGAAAGCATCAGAGGATGGTAAATTTTTTAGAGGATAATTTCTCCTCCATTTTTAGATCAAGTGGTATCAGAGTAGGTCCTAACCAAGTTTCCAGTATGGGAAAGAAACTGAAGCTTGAAAGGCTTCAAGAGTTGTAGGAGACTAATGTTCCTTTTCAAATGGAGAATGTTGAGTTGAGTAGGTTGCTTGAAATTTAAGAGAAGGATAAAAGGAAAATGTGCCTATAATTATAGCATGTAGTGGATGAAACAAATGGTGAGAGTTCCATCATGGAAGCAGAAAAGAATCCCTCCAAGATGAAGCCAATTTGTCGACATGGTGTGTATACAAGATATGAAACCTATGTTGAGAATGATGCTTGTGAGCTTTGTGAGCATCTCATAGATTCTCCTTATGCATTTGTTGGTAAAAGTGATTGGCTTGAGTTATCATCCACTTCTTCATAAACGTATAAAATAGAAAATATGGATCACAAGTCAGAGGAGGTAATTAGGATCTCAAGCTATACTCCTTCAAATAATATTGATTACACACATTTTTCAACCTTTGAAAAGAATACCAAAGGTAATGGCATGAAGCATTTAACTTAGATAAGTTATAAAGACATAGGAATCATGATCAATGGCCAAGGTATCACTAATCCTATCGAGGTGAGGGAACTCCCATGATATAAAGGATTGGGTTATGATCATCGAGAAATTGGAGAGTTCTCTAAAATTGTTGACGCAAAGAAATCATCAAATGATGGTATGTCACACCATGATGGTAGTGATGATGGAAAATTGTCTCCAAAGAGAGATGAATGTTCCAAGGGACATGCAAAGTCCAGTCCTCACCATCAAAGTCATAGCCCAAAGGACAGGTATAAGTGTCAAGGGAATTTTAAAAATGTTGATGATTTTGATTATTTATGGGACATGTTTCCTTGCACATTTTGTGATGTAAATGACCATTATCTGGTTGAGTATAAGAAATATAAGGTGATGGTTAAAAGAATTGATCAAATCCCTTGGACAAAGCATGAGGATTCTCTCCTTGCTATGAAAACTTCCTTATTGATTGGTAAGCGAAAGCATTTTTGTACTTCATTCAGAAAATTCATCCCAAGAAGAACAAAGAGACTATGTGATCCTTTGTAAGGAAAGAGAATGGTGGCAAAATGGAAAATGATGTATTTCCTAAATCAACCTTCAATCAGAGTGGGTACAGAAAGAGAACCCATAAGCCTAGGAAAGGAAAATGATGCATAAACTATTTGTATAGTTTGTTTGCTTTATAAAATTGTAAATACTTTTTATAAATTCTTAATTGGGTACTCTGTAAAATGAAGTCATGTAAAATCACTTATCTACAACAATTGTGCTTTATTTGACATGTTATTTTATATTATCTTGATGATGAGTCCATTTGTTTGAGGAATTTTGGGATGATTATATGTATGTTGTCTAGTTTGTCTACAAATGTGTCAAGTGCTCGGTGATACAAGGGTTTCGATAGGAATCCTGTTTGTGAATTTAATCTTTGATCAAGATTGTACAAAATATGACCATGATTATATGGTAAACGTTAAGCATGTCATTGAACAAATGCAGCCAATGTACCTCACTGTACAAGTGCAACTTGAGAACAGTAAAGAAAAGTATGAATTATTGCATGGAAAGGATTGAGCTACTTCTAATTTCCAAATGGAAGATCAATTTTGTCTTCAACAAAGAACAACTTCAAGATGAAGTTTTTGAAGACAAAGAAAGATGGATTTTGAGACAATATTGAGATTCCATCCATCAAAGTTTTGTTCCTCAATGTTTAGAAGAAATATGGCTTGATTCTTGGTAGGAAGATAAGGACTTCACACAGAGGCAAGGTGGGAAACCTTGATTGGATCTTGAAGGAATCAATTCAAATAGAACAAGAAGGAATGAGCTCAGGAAAGTTGATGAGCTCTTTCCTCACTTATATTCCAAGTGGATATAAACTTTTGGGGTTCAAAAATTCCTAGTGTGGAGGTATGATCGAGAGATAAAAAATAGGTTAAAAAATGAAAGTTCTTAGAATATCTTTAAGATGGTGTCAAGTCATAGTGTTCATCATTTTCATTCCAATGATGTTCTAATTGCCTCAAACTAGCATCATATGATCAACTTATAATGTTTTGAAGTTTTGTTAAAATAGCTAAACAAAATTACACATGGTCTGACTAGGTAGTCCGCACTGCTAACATTATGTTGATGTCAGCATGCCAACCAGGTGTATGGAGGGCTAATCAGATCCCACAAATTGGTGGTACATACAAGAGTGAGTTGGCATTATTCTATTAGTTGAGATTATTTTGGTGTCCCAATAAGAGGCTACCACATGGCCCAATTAGAGGCCACCTTGAGGAGCCTCCTCATTGGTCAAAATTTATATGTTTTTTTGAATGTGCTAGGATGGGATTGAGCTCTTGACCTTGCACGTGCAAACCCAATGCTCTACTTCTAAGCCACGAATTGTTTCTTAACAACCATAGGCTACCACATATATTCAAATTTTATGCATTTATACATTGGGAGGAGGGATCAGGCTATAAGCCCTGTCCCTAGTCATACCACCATCCATATGACTCTCATGGAGGACTGAAGTGGAAGGGGGCGGGGACCATCCCTAGGCCCTTGTCATGATGTTTGACATGGGACTATGTTATGAAACCAGCTCAAGAAAAGATAGAAAAGATAGATCAACGCCTTATAATTCATCCTCTTCGAGGGGGCAACCTCCTTTACATTACATAATTGAACAATTCTTGTATGATTCAAATGCAAAAACCTCCTTTCTATATATATGAATCTAAGGAATCACAATATAACCTAGCCAACCTAACAATAATAATATAAAGCCACAAAAATAACAATAGAGGGGTTCTATGTGGCACAGTAATAACAATATGGGGACAATAGGGGCACAAAACTATTAATAAGGGGTACAACTACAATATTAATGGGGTAATCACTAGTATTATAGGGACCCAACATGCCCCTCTCCTTCAAAAAAGTGTTGTCCTCAACACTTGAGTAGTTCTGGATGCTTCTATATAAAATTCTCATCCTCCCATGTGGAAGCTTTAGCAGATAAGTTCTTCCACTTGATAAGATACTCTAAAATTTATCGATTTCATAGCTGTTGAGTTCTCGTTTCCGTGACTGCTTCTGGTTCCAATATAGTTTTTCCTTCCTCGTCAAGTTCTGGAAATATTGTCTGAACTGGAAGCTTATCGCCTATAACCTTCTTTAAACATGAAACATGGAAAACTGGGTGCAATTGAGAAGTTGCAGGAAGCTCCAATTTTTATGCCATAGTACCAATCTTATGCAACACCTTGTATGAACCATAATACTTTGGTGATAATTTATTATCCTTCTTAGCTTGGTCGAGGGACATTCGCTTATATGGTTGTAGCTATAGGAATACCCAATCACCTACATCAAAACATCTTTCATTGTGATGTTGATTTGCCTGTTGTTTCATTCTATTCTGTGCCAACACGACGTTATCCTTTAAGAGTTGGAGGACTTGTTGTTGATGTTTGATGTGATGTTCCACTACTTGAACCTTAGAATTTTCCCTTATATATGATATGATGGATGGTGGCTGATACCCATAAAGTGCCATAAATGGGGTCATTTTTGTTGTTGTATGGAAGGAAGTGTTATACTACCATTCAGCTAGAGGAAACCATTTGACCCATTGTGTCTGTTTATCATATATAAAGAAACAAAGATATCCTTCCAAACATTTGTTTACTATCTTAGTTTTCCCATGAGATTGAGAATGATAAGATGAGCTATGAGCTAACTGAGTACCAAGACAAGAAAATAATTATGTCCAAAAATTTCCAGTGAAAATTGGATCTCTATCACTTACAATAATCTTTGGATTTCCATGTAGCTTTTGAATTGTTTCCATAAATGTCGTGGAAATTGTACTGGCTTTAAATGGATGTGATAATGCACAAAAGTGTGCATACTTGGTAAGTTTGTCAACTACCACCATGATGACACTCTTTCCCTCATACTTTGGGTAAACCTGTGATAAAATCCATTGAAACCTCCTCCCAATGTTGGCTTGGAATGGATAAAGGTTGTAATAGACCCAGTGTCTTAATTGTTTCAACTTTGTTTTGTTCGCAAACCAAACATTCCGCCACAAACTTTTGAATATCTGATTTAAGGCCATCCCAAAAAAATTCCTTCTTAACCCTGTGGTAAGTTTTTAAAAATCCTGAATGCCCTCCTAAGGGAGAAGTGTGCAATTCCATAAAAATCTTTTGTTTTTGTGGGGAATTCTTATAGAGGTATAAGTGATCTTTGTACCATAGAAAATCATTTTTCCAGCCAAATGTATCTGACGTACTGAAATCTTGTTGTAACTTTTGAATAAGTGCCCACATTTCTTCATCATTTTTCCCTTCCTCCCTTGCTTTGTTTATCCAATCTAGTTGGATAATAGAAATGCACAATGATGCTTCCACATCCTCATCCTTTCTTGAGAGTGCATCTGCCACCACATTTTGCTTCCCTTTTTTGTAGATGATTTCAAAGCCATAAACCAACATCTTTGTGACCAACTTTTGTTTCTCTTTAGAGGATAATCTTTGTTCTAAAAAGTATTTAAGGCTATCATGATCTGTTTTTACCTTGAAGTGTCTTCCCATTAGGTAGGGTCGCCATTTCTTAAGTGCATGGAGTATTGCCAACATTTCCTTTATTCGCATCATGAGTTTAATTTACTCCCCTTTCACCATTAGTAAGTATTTCTTATAGAAAGTTTGTCAAATTTGCCTTCAAATCTATCTTCAAATCTCCAATCCTGGCTTCCACACCATTTATCTTAGCTTTTGTTAGCTTTTGTGAGAGTGAAATTCTTTGCACTTGGTTTTGTAATTTTGATATATCATGTAACATTTCTTCCTCTTCTTCATGAGTCATGCTAGAGATTTCAGATTGCTTACTAGGTGTTTGCATTTTCTTTCCTCGGGGCATCAGTTACCAATACTAATGCTCTACTATGCCTTTTGAATTGCTTCAAAATAATTTTTCAAACCAAGCTTAAGCAAAAATTTAAAAAATCTACACACCTTTTTTCACTCTCTAAGAGCTCGATATTGCCTCTGATGTATCTCTGTAATTTCAGATCATCTAGTTCTGAAATTGCGATCTGCAATAGCCCTCTGTGTCCTCTTTCCAATGCCACTAGTCTAAGCCCAACTAGATTCTCCAATGAAGATTTATGCCAAATCTCCCATAGTGACCTGATTATAGACTAATTTAGTAGAGCGAAATTGTACAACGTGCCACGTGTCCCTGTTTCGACCATTGGCTTTGAAAAATATGTACAAGAAACTACAGGCTGTCCTCTTTCCATACCTTCTTACAAAATTTAAATCTGATGCTCAGATAGAAAGTTATGATGATATTCCCCAGGTCACCTGTTTGGAATGTAATTCAGGAGTCTACAAAGAGACCAACTTCCTTACATCATATCTCCACAAATGTAGCACGAAAAGATCTGAAATTCAGACCCAAGGCTTAGTGAGATTTCATCTCAAATGGATTTTTTTTTTCTCTTCTGAAACGTCGCAAAAAAAAGTTATAGTGAAAATTCCATGATGACCTATTTGGAGTAGCAAAACCCTAGAATCCAAAGCTCTCATACCAAATGTTATGAAACCAGCTCAAGAAAAGATAGAAAAGATAGATCAACGCCTTAGAATTCAGCCTGTTCGAGGGGGCATCCTCCTTTACATTACATAAATGAACAATTCTTGAATGATTCAAATGACAAAACCTCCTTTCTATATATAGGAGTCTAAGGCATCACAATATAACCCAGCCGACCTAACAATAATAATATAAAGCCACAAAAATAACAATAGAGGGATTCTATGGGGCACAGTAATAGCAATATAGGGACAATAGGGGCACAACAATATTAATCAGGGGTACAACTACAATATTAATGGGTTAATCACTAGTATTATAGGGACCCAACAGACTATGGATGAGACAAGAGGTGTTATCGAAGAAAGGGCGAGGACTTGTCCCTAGATCCTGGTGCTATGGGCGCCACGGGATGAGACGTGGAACCAAGTCCAATAGGGGTGAGAAGATAAGGCCTGGACCCTAGCCACATGAACTCAACATAACTAATGGCATGCAATTTAGGGTGTAGCTCAGCCGGAGCAGGAAGTTAGCTTATCCCCTGACCAAATCAATGTCATGCAACCACCGACAAGGCAGAAAATTCAAAGATTAGGTGCCATTGGGAAATTAAATGAGGAAAAAAATGCATTATTTGCAGGTGAATTTGTCAATAAGAGGACTATGTAAAGGGAAAATTTGTAGGACAATTAGCAAGTCTTGTCAAATTGCAGGACAGATAGGAGAGCTTGCCTTAGAGAAGCATATATTGCTCAATTTTTAATACTTTTGAGCTCAATAAGAGCCTTTATGGGGGTTTTTGAGCTTCCTAAACTCAATGGAAGCCTTAATTTTCTGATTTTATCACTTTATTAAGGAAATTTTATAGAAGAAAGTGTTTTGGTTTGAGAGACAACCAGAGTTTTGAAGAAGTATGAAAACAGTTTGAGCATGGAGAGAGTCTAGTCAAAGGTTTTCCAACCTTTTAGTTTCATCTGCAACAGTATATATAGAGGAGAATACACAGAAAAAGGGATATGTTTGAACAGTAGGAATTACAAGTAAGGTTATTTTAGAATTCAAATTTTTGCTACTATTCTCATTACGCTGATAACAAATTTTCAGATCCATATCACATTCACTAGTTTATAATCAAAGTTTGGAACCAAAATATGTGGTTCACATTTAGGATGAGAAGATATATGAAAGATTGATCCACCAATTTTAACCATTAAGTAGATAAAGGCAGCAATATTGAGGTATATTAAATAATAATGTATTAGTCATTTAAAGATACTAAATTACATAAATTTTAAATTATGATAAAAAATTATAAGTTTTTAATATTTGGGATGAATATTATTTACTCCAAATAATAATATGATAATGTGAAACAAATATATATAGATATATATTATGATGTTTTTCAATTTGTTCAATGTGTGAAAAATTTAATAACTAGTTATGTGGTCCATTTAATAATGTAATAGTTATAGGGTTTCTAAAGCTCAAATTAGTTTTAATATTATGATAAATTATTTTTAATTCGATAATAAGATAATGCGAAACATATGTGTGTGTGTGTGTGTGTGTGTGTGTGATGTTTTAATTTAGATTTAATAGATTCTAATGTGTGAGTAGATGTCATTAAATTATTTTAATGGGTCATTAAATATTAATGATGAGACTAGTCTTCAAAGGGTAGGGAGGGGAGGTTTGATAGTGATTGATTTGCATGTCAAAGTGGGAATCTAAATTTTTCTTATAGTCCATTTATAATTTTAAAATTAACTCACCCTAACATAGCTAAATTAATTGAAATTTTCCTAAGATCCACCTTATTCATTTCCATGAATGAAGTGTACGAACAAACTTGTGGTGTAGCGATGAGATCTCCTTTATCCCTAATTATTGCCAACATATTCATGGAAGACTTTGAAGCCAAAACCTTGAATTATTCACCCTTAAAACCTAAATTATGGAAAATATTTCTAAATGATACTTGTATCATATGGCCTCATGGAAGGAACCCTTAGAAAGCTTTAAGCAACACCTGAACAGTTTATCTTCTTCCATTAAATTCACCATGGACACTGCATTCAATAATAGCATCCCTTTTATAGACATCCTCATAACCAGGAATCCCAATAGCTCCATATCACACCAAATTTATGGGAAGAAGACTTATATTGAACAATATATTCATGCTTCTTCTCATCAACATCCCACCCAAAAATTGGGTGTCCTTAATACTCTAGCCACGAGAGCTCTAAGAATCTCAAACAAGCAACACTTAGAAATGGTAAAAGAACATCATATAAAATTGTTTTTAAAGAATGGGTACAACAGACATTAAGCCTCTAAAGCCATAAATAAAGCTATAAACAATAAACATAAGAATAATAAATTTTTTGGTAATATTGTGGGCAAAGTTAATCTCCTATACGTTTTGGGGACCACTGATAAAATCTCCCCCATCCTAAAAAGGAATAATATTTTAGCCACATTCAAGTGTCTAAGCACCATTTGAAGTAGCCATAATTCTGCAAACAACCTCATTGACCCTAAATGTCATAAATATGTGTATTTAGTTCCTTGCCCTTGTGGTAAACCATATGTAGGTGAAACTTGCAAATCCAATGACACTAGAATCCGGGAACATTTTGTTGACATTAAACATAATTAGTGCAAGACTTCGACATTGGAAAACATTCAGATAAAATCAAACATAAAATTTGTATTGATAATACATGTATCTTAGCTAAAATTGAAGACTACTTCCACCGAAAATCACAAAAGTCATATAAATGATCAAACACCCTAATAAACTAAATCGGGATGAGAGATGGACTATAAGAGAAAATTTGATTCCCACTTTGGCATCCAAATCAATCACTACCAAATCTCCCCTCCCTGCCCTTGAAGACGAGTCTCCTCATTAATCTTTTTATTTATATAATAATATTTCAGCTAAATTTCGAAATGTATAACCCATTGAAATAATTTAATGACATCTACTCACATGCTAGAATCTATTAAATCTAAATTAAAACATCATAATGCACACATGCACACACACACACACACACACACACACACACACACACATATATTTTTCACGTGTGGTTCACGGACACCTGTGGTCACTGGGTGGCATCTACATCCACAAAAATATCTGAGCTTGATCAAAGGTATCAAGCCCATGGCCAATAGCTAGGCCTAACCCAAAGAGCTTCGAGGAGAATTGACCCACCTCCCGAATGGCGAGGCACTTGTTTGATGAGTTGAGCTAACCCTTGGGACTATATATATATATATATTTAATATTAATTAAATATCATAAAGTAAATGTTGTGTGTGTGTGTGTAGACACACACACACACACACAAAATATATATTCACATATCATATTTATTTGAATTAAATAATATTCATCACAAATTTTACAAATTTATAAAAAAATTATTGTTAACACCTAATCATCAGGATTGGGTGAATAAGTATAATTGATGTAAATAAATAATAGAAAATAGGAATAGTCACCAGGAGATGAAATGAACAGTCTCTCCCTAATGTATATAATAAAGGCCAAGCTGAATGAATATCAATGAATTGTTTTGAGGAGTTATGATCTTGGTCTAGCATAGCATCAGAGCCAGCGCCATCTTCGGCTTCCCTTTACTTTGTAACTCCCTATTCTACATATGGTATTCTGAATCCTATGCAAACTGTCTAGCCTAGTAGCTTTGATGCTTCCACTTGCCTGAATGCATTATTCTCTATTATTCTTTGCTATGCTACTCCTGTTGCTGCCCCACCTTCTATTCACTATTATCCTCTACTACATTTCTCCTGTCACTGCACCACCTGCATAAAAAACACCACTACATTCAATCCGATCTTACCAACATTGTATTCAATACACTGGTAACATTATTCTTTGATCTTACCACCATTATATTCAATCTCATAGCCTCGAGTCTCTGTCCCACACACCACAAACACAACATTATTGATAATGTTGGTAACTCTAGTCTCCTCACTTTTGTTGTTGTTCATTACACAGTATAATACCGACGTACTTCTCTTGTTCATTACATAGTATAATATCATAGCCTCGAGTTTCCTCACTTCTGCTATTGTGAATGCTCCTCACCATAGTCCAGATCTGCCATGTGTAATATAACTGTCAATACAAAATAAAAATAACGGCTACATGCACATTCCACAACTTAATTTGTGGGTTCTCCAATAAATTTTTGACAACTTTCAATCTTGTTTAGAGTACCATGCCGATGGCAGCGAACAACAAGGTTGGCAAGCACTAAACAAAACAAATCAACAATGAGGAATGGGTTCCTAAGACATTCAGGAATCATCAATCTTGGATGGTTTTAGGTCACTCCACCTACCCGAAATCTAGGTTTCCGCTTCGATCCCATGCAAGCTCATTTTATTTTTTAATTTACTCTGGCCAAAGCCAAATTTGGGACTAGTCATGCATTCCCTATACACGCATGGTCAAAGCAAGGGTGGCCTTCTTGACAATTCCTTGCTAGGTAGCTTTGTTTTGTATTTCATCTAATCTTAGGAATCATGTTGATAGTAAAGTGTTCGAAGACACCACCATTATCATATATTTCCCTCTTCCATATTTTGTCACCATTATGCTACCTCTCATATATACATCAGAACTATATTTTACTACAACACATTTTTTTCTGTTTTACACAGCAAGTGAAAATTGTTTTACCAGTAGAAGAGTGACTTTTTCTTGCCCACAGTACACAAATTTTACAATGCATCAATCACATCTATTGTGGGAGTAGTTCTCACTGGCAAGGAGAACTATCTAGAGTGGTCTCGGAAGATACAACACACCCTCATTTTCAATGACTTGTGGAAAGGAGTATGTGTTGGAGACGGAGACAAAGAGCCAGAACAACCTACCTCGGACAAAGAGTTTTCTATTTGGGAAAATAATAACATCAAAACATATTCATTAATTTTAACATCTGTAAGTGAAGAGGTGAGTCACCATATTTCACCATTTTCAACTACTTTCGAAGCCTTACACAAATTGAAAGAACTCTATGACTCACATTTTTCTCTTGAAGTTGTTCAACTCATGATTAAACTCTTCACTCTTGAATTACAAAATAATGATCCTTTTTCTCTTGCATATGAAGTAAAATCTATATTGCATGATATCAAAGCCACTAAGGTTGAAATGGGTATTCCTCTTCTCACTTTTCTCAAGGCACTTTATCATACTTACTCCAAATATCTTGAGTCATTGCAAGAAAATGGAAATCTCAAAGATATTAACTTTGACTCTCTGTTGAAAAAATTTGCTAAAGGAGAGAAATATTTTAGAATGAAGATAGCCCCTGAATCTTTTGAAGAGGTTGTGTGCCTTGCTCATAAAGAAAAGAATCCCGCGCAAGATTCTTATAGAGGAGGAGGTAGTCGAAGAGAAGAGGAAGATGTTTTAGAGGCAGGGAGGCAGACAGTCTCAAGGAGAAAAGGCATATTTTCACTGCATACACTACAAAAGAAATGGATCACATGATGCCTCCACATGCAAGTTACCTTGGGAAAAAATTAAGTAGCAAAGAAACGAACCCAAAGGTAAAAATAATGACACAGACAAAGGTAAAGGACTTGAATCTGCTCATTATGTTGTGGCACAATGTAATACTGAGAAAATGAAGACTTATTTAATGCTTCACTTGCTTCTTGGAAAAATGATTGGTTGCTTGATTCAAGATCAACTTGCCACATGCCTCATAGAAAAGATTTTTTTGAAGAATTTATTAACAATGTTGATGGAGCAATATACTTTGGAAACCAATCAAAACTCAAGCCATCAGGGCTTGCCACAATTAGGCTTAAATTTCCCTTGGTCTTCTAGACTTCTACATCATGTTTTATATCTCCCATAGTGGAAGAGATACTTATTGTCCTTGGTCCACATCTGCTAGCAAGGTCACCCCATTCATATGTTTGATAGAAAGCTTGAGGTGAGAAAATCATCTGACCACTCACTTGTCATGAGGGGGATAGAAGAAGAAAGGCTTCTAAAGTTGCAGGGTACCTTTGCTCATGTACATAATTTCTCATAGAAATCTCATTATGAAGAATGTACACTTCCATGAAGTTTATTATGGCATGCTAGATTTGGACATTTGAACTATGATAGCCTCTACTTGTTGAAGAAAAATGGTGCTACTGCTTTGCCTACAATTCCTAGGAAACTTAAGCAATGTGATGCTTTCATTCTAGGAAAGCATAGCAAACAGTCTTTTCATGATTCACATTCAAGAGCACATAGAAAACTTGAAGTCATTCATTCAAATTTATGTGGCCCAATGCCTATTCCTTCTGCAAGTGGAAATAAATATATGATGGCATTTATTGATAACTACACTAGAATGTGTTGGGTTTATTTATTAAAGAACAAATATGATGCTTTTCAAACATTCAAGAACTTTCATGCATGGATTGAAAATCATGAACAATCCATATTGGCTCTATTCACGCTGATAATGGAAAAGAATACACTTCAAATGAATTTCAAAACTATCTTTGCCAACACGGGATCAAACATCAAACAACTATGCCTTATAATCCCCAATAGAACGGTGTAGCTGAAAGAATGAATAGGACAATCTTAAATATGGTGCGCTCCATGATGTTTTTCAAAAATGTAAAATTGATGTTTTGGGCTGATGCATTTCTATGTGCTGTATATATAAAGAAGAGATGTCCATCTAATGCTATCAGAAACAAGACTTCCTATGAAATGTGGTATGGGTACATTCCTTCGGTAAAGCATCTCAAGGTATTTGGTTCCACCTATTATGCCTTTATACCAAAGGTACATAGAGGCAAACTAGGTGCAAGAAATCGTAAGTGTATCTTCCTAGCATATTCAAACACCTCCAAAGCATATCGTCTCTATGATGAAGTCAATAAAAAGTTTGTTGTATCTAGAGATGTAATCCTTCTTGAATCATCCAAAACTGACAAGGTTGTTGAGCGACAACTTGATTGCTTGGATAGATTTGAAAATGAAAAATCATTTCAAGAATTTGATAATCAGATTCCACATCTTGAAGGGGGGATTTCTATACTAGATCAACCTGTGGAATCTTCTTTTGAAGCACTCTCTCCCCCACATGAAACTCCAACAATGGATGATACTTTAAGTGATGTGATTCATAGAATTTTGAGACTCAATATTGATTCAATCCCAATTTAATCAATGGAGTATCTTGGACCATCTAAGAAAGGTCCGCCAAAGTCGCTGACAAAGACACTTGAAAGTGTTCATCCTGATGAGGTTGGAAAGACAGGAACTAGAAATTCAAACTGGCAAAATGGAGGTGATGTAGATGACTTTGATTGTGAATTGAATTTGTCTATAGATTTTGAACCAACTTCCTCTAAAGAAGCTACTTATCATGATGTATGGAAAGAAGTGATGCAAAAGGAGTGTGATAACGTGATAAAGAATGGAACTTGGAAGCTGGTTGATCCTCCATTAGGAACCAAACCAATTGGCTGCAAGTGGGTGTACAAGAACAAGTATAAAGCTGATGGCTCACTTGACAAGCACAAAACCAGGCTTGTGGAAAAAGGTTTTGCACAGAAAAAAGGAGTCGATTATGAGGAGACTTTTGCCCCCACAATTAAATGGGCTACCATTCACACGCTCTTTGCCCTAGCAGCTCAAAACGATTCGAAAGCCCATCAAATGGATGTAAAAATTGCTTTCTTGAATGGAGATCTAAAAGCAAATGTTTTTATGTCCCATCGTGAAGGATTTGCTATGAAAGGACGTGAAAATAAAGTATGCAAACTTGTGAAATCCTTGTATGGCCTGAAACAAGCATTGCGAGTCACGTATGAAAAACTAACTGAGCGTCTTCTAAAACTCAATTTCAAACATTATGATCTTGATGATGCAACTTTGTTTGTTAAGAACGTTGGAAAAATAGTTGTATATCTTGTGGTATATGTAGATCATCTTTTGATGACAAGGAACAATGAAAGCTACATTGCATCCGTAGAGAAGGAATTGAGGAAAGGTTTTGAAATGATTGATTTGGGCTATGTTCGTTACTATCTTGGTATTGAAGTAACTCAACATATGAAGTACATATTCCTTTCTCAAAATAAGTACATTGGAGATTTGTTGAACAGGTTTGGCATGATAGAATGCAATCCTCTTACTACTCTAATGGAACAAAACTTAAAGCTCACATCCATTGAGGGAAAATAATTTGAGGATGCAACAAAGTATAGACAACTTGTATGAAGTCTCAACTACCTAACTACTACCAGACCAAACATTTCATTTGTTGTTGGAATCCTCTCCAGGTTTATGTGAAAGCCTTGTGAGGGACATTGGTCTGTTGCAAAAAGAGTTCTAAGGTACTTAAAGGGAACTCAAGACTTTGGAATCAAGTATACATAGGTGGATGAGTTCAGCCTAATTGGATACTTTGATTTAGACTTCGATGGAGACAAAGAAACTTGGGTATCTACTTCAGGTTATGCTATGATTCTTGGATCAATAATTGTCTCCTTGATATCATGCAAACAATTAGTTCCAACGGATTCCACAACAGAGGCAGAATATGTGGTAGCAGCTGAGGCAACAAAAGAAATTGTGTGGCTTAGGAAAATTCTTGAATATTTGCAGGTAAAACAAGTACAATTGACTCCACTGATGATTGACAATACATTGCCAATAAATTTGGCTAAGAACCCAAAGTTCCATGATCGAACCAAGCACATCAATACTAAATATCATCTGATTCGACATCATGTTAGGGCCAAAACAATCCATCTCTGCCATTGGTCCACTAATGAGAAAATTGCAGACATCTTCACTAAAGCGCTTAGAAGAGAAAAGATTGAATGATTCATAATGATGCTTGGACTCACAAACATCCCTTCAGATTAAGGGCGGAATGTTGACACCTAACCATCAGGATTGGGTGAATAACTGAAATTGATGTAAATAAATAATAGAAAATATGAATAGTCACTAGGAGATGAAATGAACAGTCTCTCCCTCATGTATATAATAAAGACCAACCTAAATAAATATCAATGAATTGCTTTGAGGAGTTACGATCCTGGTCTCACAATTATCATAATTTAAAATTTCTGTAATTTAGTATCTCTAAATGGCTAGTACATTATTAGTTAATATTTCTCAATATTATTTAAAATATTTATTTTTTATCATAATGAAATACTCACCCAATACAGAAGGGATGTAATGAGATAGGTTTGTACATTTGAATGATACATATTTCTCATAATGAAAATGAAGGTTGACCTTACCTTTTTAAATTGTCAAACAAACGCTTCTATAATTCATATCTTTTTCCAAAATAAAGCATTCACTTAGAAACCATTATACCAATCATATTTTTAGCAGAGCTAGCATAGCTCTTATTTGCGGTGGAATCAAGAAAATTAAGTTTAAACTCAATTCATTATCTCATAAAACACTTGATCTACACACATGGTTAGCTAACCTAATCTATCCACAGTTATGGTCAAAAATCGATTCATTAGGCTTGAGGATATAACATGTAATAAAAAATCTCATAAATTCTCTTAACTTTTGAATGAATATTCACCCATTGCATCAGTTTCTCATAATTCATCTGTATTAAACTGTGAAACCAAATCTCATTCTAGAATTAATCCCTCTCAAATAAACTCATTAAAATCTATAATTGACCATAACATGTCACTTATTAATAAAAACATGATTTTGATCAGAACTGAATGAGATTCAAACTCTAAGACTACATTCAACAATAATGCTATCATAAAAGGTAAATACCTCTCTAGAGCAACTCAGATTCCTGAGATTATTTATTGTAATAAATTGAGTATCGAGTGGACTGATTTTTTAAGTCCTACACAATACATCACTGCAAGTCATCCCTCTTCACATCTCCCTTTGAACTCTATAGAAAACTAGAACTTGCAGTTGGATTCTGCACACCTGCCTGCGTTGAGATTAACAACACTAAAATTCTGTGTATGATTTCCATGCAATCCATATCCACTGAATCACATTATTATTGTCTATCAAAACACTATAAGCTAGCAGAGATTATTCCTAAGCAGTTCACATAATTCAATTTGTCCTCTATGCATAACCCATCGAGCCCCATGACCCTAATCACTCATTTAAATGCTAAACCCTCCCTGCATCGATAACAACATATGTACAAACACCACACATTCCTTATCCACCAAATTATCTTCCCATTTTTCAGTCCACCGCCACCACAATTAAGTTTTGTTGTGTGATTCATATACCTCGGTACACCCTCTCCCCATCTCCCTGTGTACTCCTAGACATCTAGCCAACATCATGTCCCTCAAGATAATTTGATGCACCCTCCCTCGATCACTCAAAATAATTTGCTAGATTGTAGTAAAGCTTATCATCTTTCAAATATTACTCCACCTCATTCTATCACTAACACCAAATCCCACTCTGCTTGCGTAGGTAATACAACACTAACAGATGCTCAACATGAAACATTGAAGTATAATAAGTCTAATTTGTTAACAAATTATTCATCTGATACCCTTCCTTTTAAAAATTTGTTGAATCATCTTCCCTCCCAAATCTTTCATAATTAAACCAACCCTTCTGACATTATTGTGATTAATCTGTCTAACCTCCAATTAAATCAACATATCCTCAACCTTCTGAAAAAGGGTCTAAACTTTTCCATCACGCTTCCTAGAATTCCTATTGAAGACATCCTTTGTAATAATTAATATGGCATGAAATACCTTCCTCACAACATCAAAGAAGTAATTAGACAAGATTTTTATTTACTTGTAGGAAATCTAAGCCCCTAAAAAAAACATCAGCAAAGATGAATATCTCACTCATAAATCTTTAAACTCTAACCCAACATTGTGGTATTAAAAGTAGACAAAGGAGGGTGCATTGCCATCATGAGCAAGATTGACTACAATGAGAAAATATTAGATGATGTAAACAATAATGGTTTCTACAGAAAACTCAACAAGAACCCTTTCAAAATGATCACTAAAAGTGTTTGCAACTTAATCAAACTAGGGCAATATACAAGAAAATAAAAACCTTCTAGATAATAATCCTTATACCCCTAGAATTGATGAACCACCCAAAATTCACAAAGAAGGTATTCCCCTCACACTTATAGTAAATACTATTGGGGGATGCACTTATCATCTTTCTAGACACCTTACCAAGAAACGAAAACCTCTAGTTGGTAATACTGATTCGTTTTCCAAAGACTCCACCCAATTCATTGAAGAAGTTAAGAATATCAAGCTAGATAAAAATGACATATTGGTAAGTGTTGATGTAACTTCTTTTTATACCAACATCCCTATTGATGATGCCATGAGAGTTTTCTAAAAATTAACTCATTCTCACACAGCTAAATTTATTGAAATTTTCCTAAGATCCACCTTCTTCAGTTTCATGAGTGGAGTGTAGGAACAAACTTGTGGTGTAGAAATGGGGTCTCCCTTGTCCCCTATTATTGCCAACTTATTCATGGAAGACTTTGAAGCCACAACCATGAATTATTCACCCTTAAAACCTAAGTTATGGAAAATATGTGTAGATGATACTTTTATCATATTGCCTCATGGGAGATAAACCTTAGAAACCTTTAGGCACCACCTGTACAATTTATATTCTTCCATTATATTCACCATGTAAGCTGAAGTCAATAATAGCCTCCCTTTTCTAGACATCCTCATAACGAGAAATCTGGATGGCTCTATATCACACCAAGTTTATTGGAATAATACCCATACATAACAATATCTTCGTGCTTCTTCCCATCATCGTCCTACCCAAAAAATTGGTGTTCTTAATACTCTACACACTAGAGATCTAAGAATCTGAGACAAGGAACACTTAAAATGGAAAAATAACATCTTATAAAAGTCTTTTTAAAGAATGGGTACAACAAACATCAAATATTTAAAGCCATAAACAAAGTTATAAATAGGAAACATAAGATTTTTTTTTTTTTTTTTATAATATTGTGGGGAAAGTTAACGTCCCATACATTTTTGGGATGAGTGATAAAATCACCCACATCCTAAAAAAGAATAATATTTTAACCACTTTCAAGCATCTAAACACCATTAGAAGTAGCGTCAATTCTGCAAAGAATGTGATTAACCCTATTGGTCATAAATTTGTCTATTTCATTCCTTACTCTTGTGGTAAACTGTATGTAGGTGAAAATGGAAAATATCAAAACTAGAATCCAAGAACATTCCACTAACATTAAACATAATGGGTCCAAGACCTCAGCATTGGCAGAACATTAAGATAAAACTAGAAATTAATCCTTTATTCAAAATACCTCTATCTTAGCTAAAATTGAACACTACCACTGAAATTTTAAAAAAGCCATGGAAGATAGCAAACACCCAAATAACCTAAATCGGGATGGTGGATGGACTATAAACTAAAATTGGATTCCCACTTTGACATCTAAATCAATCACTACCAAACCTCCCCTCCCTTCCCTTGAAGACTAGTCTTATCATTAATCTTTTTATTTATATTATAATATTTCATCTAACTTTAAAAATGTATAACCCATTAAAATAATTTAGTGACATCTTCTCACAAATTAGAATCTCTTAAATCTAAATCAAAAGCTCATGACACACACACACGCACATATATATAGATATAGATATAAATATAGATATAGATATAGAAGTGTATATGTTAATATTTTGATATGTGTTTCATACCTATTATAAAAAATAAAAAATTTATCATAACTTAAAACTTTTTGAATTTAAAACCCTATACTAATAATTATTAAATAGATAATTATTTTTTTCCACACATTAAACAAATTAAAAAACATTAAATACTATTATATATTTAGATATATATTTATTTATATATCAATTATATTTGGAGAATAATATTCTCATAACTCTAAAATTTTAATTTTTTTATCATAATTTAAAATTTATGTAATTTAGTTCCTAACTGACTATTTATTACTTAATACTTTCATATTATTAAAAAATTTTATTTTTATCATCATAATTTATATAATAAAAAAATAAACTTTAATCTTCAATAGTTTCCAAATTAATGATCAGATTTGCAATTTTAAAGTTACTGTCTGATTTTATTCTTTTTCTTCTCTATTTATTGGTAAAAATTGGTGTATCAGTCTCTCTGATTTTATTCTTTTTCTTATCTATTTATTGGTAAAAATTGGTGTATCAGTCTTTCATATATCTTTTATAGAAAATTGACCATAGTTGCTGGTTCAGAGAATTGATTATAAAATAGTGAATGCAATATGGATCCAGAAAATGAGAATATTCGCAAAAATTTGAAGTCTGAAATAACGCCCAAAGGAAGGAACGTAATGAAACAGGTTCGTGCATTTGAACGATACAAATTTCTCGTAATGAAAGGAAAGGCTGAAGTTAACTTCTTAAAACATTGCAGAAACTCTTCTCTAATTCCTATTTTTTCCAAAATAAATCATTCACTTAGAAACCATTATACCAATCATATATTTGCCAGGGCTAGAATAGCTCTTATTCGGAGTGAGATCAAGCAAATTAGGTTTAAACCCAATACATTGTCCCAAAAAACTCTTAACCTACACACATCATGAGCTAATCTAATCAATCCGCAGTTATGGTAAAAAAATGATTCAGCTTCTGCTCTTAAAGCTCTTATGCGTGAGGATATAACATGTAATAAACAATCTCAAAAATTCTCTAAAATTCAAAAAAAATATTCGCCCATCGCATAGCTTTCTGTATTAAACTGTGAAACGAACACTGATTACGGAATTAATAGCTCTCCGATAAACTCGTCAAAATCTATAATCGACCATAGCATGTCATTCAATAATAACAACATGATTATGAAAAGAACTGAATCACATTCAAACTCTGATATCTGAGATTATTTATTGTAATAAGGTAAGTATCGATCGGTGATTTTTTAAGCCCTACGCAATACATCAGCGCACGTAAGCCCTCTTCACATCTCCCTTCGAACTCCGCAGAAAACGAGAACCTACAGTTGGATTCTACGCCCCCTGCTTGCAATTAAATTAACACCAATAAAAGCAAGCATATGATTCCCACGTAGTCCATATCCATTGAATCGCAATATTTTCATATATCAAACCACTCTCAGCGAGCAGAGATTATTCCTACGCAGTCCACAGACTTGAATTCGTCCTCTACGCATAACCCATCGAACCCCATGGCCCCGCTCACTCATTTAAATTCTAAGCGCCCTCCTTGCGTTGATAACAGCATACGTGTGAGCACCATGTAGTCCTTATCCATCAAACTATATTCCCATTTTTCTAACAATGCCTTATCATCACAATTAGGTTTTGTTGCGTGATTCATATACCCTGGTACCCTCTCTCCCTGTCTGCTTGTGTACTCCCCGACATCTAACCAACATCATATCTCTCAAGAGAATTCGATGCACCCTCCCTCATTTGCTAGATTCTAGTAGAACTTGTCATCTTTCAAATAGTACTCCGCCTCATTCTGTCACCAATACAAAAATCCCACTCCCCTTGCGTAGGTAATAGAACACTAACCGGTCCTCTGCATGAAATATTGAATTATAATAAGTCTAATTTGTTAACAAATTGTTTGTCTTATACCGTTCCTTTTGAAAAAATGTTTAATAATGTTCCCTCCCAATTCTTTCGTAATAAAACCAACCCTTCTAACAATGTTGTGATTAATATCTATAACCTCCTATTAAATGAACACATCTTCAACCTTCTTAAAAAAAGTCTAAAGTTTTCCATCAAGCCACGTAGAATTCACATTACATTGAATATGATATCAAAGATCTTCCTCACAACATCAAAGGACTAATTAGACAATATTGTTCTATTACTCTTAGTAAATATAAGCCCCCTAAAATCAATATGAGCAAACATGAATATCTAGCTCTTAAATATTTAAACTCTAACCCCAACATTGTGCTATTAAAAGAAGATAAAGGAGGGGTCACTATCACCATGAACCAGATTGACTACAATGAGAAAATGTTAGATCATCTAAACAATAGTGGTTGCTACACAAAACTCAACAAGTACCCTTTGAAAATGATTACTAAATTTTTTTGCAACTTAATCAAATCTAGCAATATACAAGAAAATAAAAACCTTTTAGTTAGTAATCCTTATACCCCTAGGATTTATGGAGTGCTGAAAATTCACAAACAAGTTATCCCCTTTGAGACATATAATAAATCACTTATCATCTGGCTAAACACCTCGCCAAGAAACTAAATCCTCTAGTTGGTAATATTGATTCCTTTGTGAAAGAAACTAACCAATTCATTGAAGAAATTAAGAATATCAAGCTACATCAAAATGAAATTTTGGTAAGTTTCAATGTAAGTTCTCTTTATACTAACCTCCCTATTAATGATGCCATGAGAATGAAGTGTACTAACAAACTTGTGGTGTAAAAATGGGGTCTCCTTTATCCCTAATTATTGCCAACTTATTCATGGAAGACTTTGAAGCCACAACCATGAATTCCTCAACCTTAAAACCTAAATTATGGAAAGGATTTTTAGATGATACTTTTACCATATGGGCCCATGGAAGAGAAACCTTAGAAACCTTTACGGAGATCAACAATTTTTCTTCTTCCATTAAATTCACCATGGAAGTTGAAGCCAATAATAGCCTTCCTTTTCTAGACATCCTCATAGCTAAAAATCTTGATGGCTCCATATCGCAGCAATTTTGTCAAAAGAAGGCCCATACCAAACAATATCTTCATGCTTCTCATAATCATCCCACCCAAAAATTGGGTGTCCTTAATTCTGTAGCCACTAGAGCTCATAGAATCTCAAAAAAGGAACACTTAGAAATGGAAAAAGAACATCTTCTAAAAGTGTTTTTAAAAAATGTATATAATAGACATAAAGCCTTTAAATCCATAAACAAATCTCTAAATAGGAAACATACAAATAATAAAAAAATTGATAGTTTTGTGAGCAAAGTTAACTTCCCATACCTTTTGGGGACCACTGATAAAGTCTCTTGCATCCTAAAAGAGACTAATATTTTAACCACTTTCAAGCCTGTAAACACTATTCAAAGTAGCCTTAATTATGCAAATCACCCCCAATTGAGGCTAAGTGTCATAAATGTGTCTATTTAATTCCTTGCTCTTGTGCTAAATCGTACGTAGGTGAAACTTGCATATCCATCAACACTAGAATGTGGGAACATTCTGATAACATTAAACATAATGGGTCTAAGGGTTCATCATTGGCAAAACATTTAGGTAAAACCAAACATCAAAATTGTATTGCGAATATCCATATCTTAGCTAAAATTGAACACTAATTCCACCAAAAATTTAGAAAAACCATAAAAATTAGAAAACACCCTAATAACCTAAATCAAATGATGGATGGACTATAAGAGAAAATTGGATTCCCACTTTGACATCCAAATCAATCACTACCAAACCTCCTCTCAGTGCCCTTGAAGACAAGTCCCATCATTAATATTTTTATTTTTATTTTAATATGTCACCTAACTTTAAAAATGTATAACCCATTAAAATAATTTAATGACATCTACTCACATATTAGAATCTATTAAATTTAAATTAAAATAGCATACATATATGTGTGTGTGTTTTTCACATTATCCTATTATCCAATTAAAAAAAGGTTTATCATAATCATTAAACTTATTTGAGCTTTAAAAACCCTATAACTATTACATTATTAAATGGATCACATAATTAGCTATTATTTTTTCACACATTAAACAAATTAAAAATTATAAATATATATATATATATATTATATATATATATTAATGTTTATTTCAATTATGATAGTATTATTTGAGTAAATAATATTTATCAATAAATTCTTAAAAATTTATAATTTTTTTATCATAATTTAAAAATATAGTAATTTAGTATCTCTAAATGACTAACACATTATGAGATAATAATCTCAATATTATTTAAAATATTTATTTTTATCATCATAATATATATAAAAAGAATTAACTTTAATCTCCAATACTATCCTAACTAATGATCACATTTACAATTTTAGGGTTATTGTTGTTTTCTATTCTTACTTCCTTTATCTTTCTATTGGTAAAAATTGGTGGATCAGTCCTTCATATATCTTTTCACCGTGAAGATGAATGAGAGTTGTTGGTTCGAAATGTCGATTATAAAATAGTGAATGCGATATGGATCCATAATTTTTTTATCAATGTAAGGTTGTTAAAAAAGCCACGTAAATCACATGGTCCTCCTCATAAATATATTGAGGCACATGCCTATAATCCCAAGGATTCAAAGACTCTTTCATTGCAAATAATTAGCTATGTTGCAGGAATGGCATGACTCACACTGAAGTGAGTGACGATTTATGTGAATCCCAACAGATTCAATAAGCATGGAACATATAGAGGGTACATGGCCTCAAAAATTCAAGGATGCAATATGAAGTCTATGACTTAGCATAGCTATTGATTCTGTTAACCCATATTCCCTCCAAAACACAAACTAGTATGTTTTTTATGTTGTAGTGATAAATCACAATATCCCTCCATGGTTTTCCATGAAGAATGAACATGTGATGTTGGATCTCATAGTCCCTGATAGAAGACATGTCAATAATATGGATGTCTACTTACAACCGTTGGTAGATGAATTGAAGGAATGATGGGAAGCAATACAAGTGTACGATGTATTAAGACCCGTCACAAGAAGGAGGATTTTTACATTATATGGAATATGTGCTTACATCATACATGATTTTCTATACTTAAGAGTTTGCTCTAGTAAAATATTTTTTTTTCTTTTTAATTATATATGTAACAATATTTTTTCACATATTGATTTTATTCCCTACAATTGCTTTGATCTTCATGGTCGCTAACATGTCAACTTGTATACGATAACTTCATAGGTCTTGTAACAAAAGGGAATCATGGATGTAAATGTTGTGTACCTTCTGTGAAGGCTAGATGGTCTCGCCACCTATGAAAGCAAGTGTATGACTGATCCATGGTATCCCTACCACAAGATCACCCTTATAGAAGAGCAACATCTTCTTTCAATGGTAAACCAGAGAGAATCCATATCCCTAGAATAATGACACTAGTTGAAAGGCTTAGAGCATATAAGAGAGATAAGGAGAAGGGTTTTGCAGAAATGTTCGATTCAAATGGGGAGTTTATGTTCAATGATCCACAATTATTCGACACTTGTGTTGAGAAATTTCCCATTGGGATGGAAAGAAAATATGTCTCTTAAGAGCTCCCATATTGGAATCATATTGAGATTTCCCACTTAGTATATCCCATGCATATATTTAAAAATGTTTCATCTTCTTTAGGGAGGAAAATATCATCAAAAGAAAGTGATACCTTTTCTATTACGAGAGATCTTATTTCTTCAAAAGCTATAAAGAAACATTGGCCAAGACAAAAAATAGAGGAGATGTTTGTCTCTCTTGGCCTTCCAAAGAAGGTGATTTCCCATGGATTTTAAAGAAATACGATCTTTATTTGGAAAAGGAAGTTATAATGAGTGTGACAATGTATTATTTATATGGGTCTTCACTATGGCACTACTTCACTATGGAAAACCATTTGATGGGGTTGAAATCGCATGAACATTTCAACATTCTAAAAGTACGAATGTCAAAAACATGATTTTATTATTTTATTTTTATTCTTATGTAATCGGATATTATCTAATTATTTTTTATACAATGTACTATTTACTATGCAGTGGCATTATCCTCTACTCATGCATGCATTTGTGAACCATGACTTTCCCCATCACTTACAATGTGACATATCTAAATTATCTACATTTGTATATTGGATTACAATAAAGGAGATTCATATGGCTAGCATTCCATGATGGCATCAAGAGATAGCTAAGATTGTTTGTATGCTTGAGAAGGAACTGTCGAGGAGTTTTATGGACTTGCAGCTTCATCTTCTGATTCACTTAGTAGATGCGGTTGAGCTAGATAAGGTAGTTTCTTATCATTAGATGTTCTTCTTAGAGAGGTACATGAAGAAATTGAAATATTTTGTTCGACAAAGGGGAAATCCCAAGGGGTCTACAATAGAGGGGTATATATCATATAATTCTTTATATTATGCTAGTGAGTACATAAAGGAAATCAACAACACACTACATGCAACAATTTTGCACGACAAAAGGGATGAAGACAAAAGAGAAGGGGATCTTCTAGAAACAAATGGAAAGAGGTGCATGAAAAAGAGTAAGTACATGCTTATCATTTTTCAAATTACTACATAGTAACTATTCACATTGAACTTCATATTAATACATATTTTAATTTCGTACATACTTATATATATATATATATATATAATATATATATATATATATATATATATAATAATATATATATATATATATATATATATATCTTTTGTTGGCTTGATTTCATATAAAAATTATTAAAATCAAAGCAATCAACAAATTCATTCTTTACAATATGGAAGCGACACAACTTTGGTCACATTGTACAAATAGAAGAGGAGGAATGGGACAATGACAATAAATAATTCAAATGCTTGAATGGTAGAAGCGCACCTCATTCTGATCATTTAAAATAAAATATGCCAATGACATTCCCTAACAGTTTGGTTTTTGATTAAGTGAGAGAGAAATATGGTGCATTTTTTAATTACCCCTGTGCTGAAGAGGATGCACTAAACATAGAGATTGGGTGCAAGAAATCGGTAACTATAATATCTTTATGTACAATTTTAAATTCATACTACACCTTTAAATTGTAATATCTATATACATGTTATTTTTTCGATTATGTTTGGTTTATTATACACATCACATTGTGATTTTTCTCTTGTTTATAGGTTCATTTGTTCCGAGGTGTGTGGCCATATAGAGATCATTTTCACATAGAGTATGTCGATGATGGATGTATGACACAAGACTGTGGAGTGGAAGTCAAGTTTGACCAATACAGTATTTCTAACCACCACAATAAAAAAAACTAATGTAGAGGATGGTAGGTTGCGTTGGAAAGATACAATAGATCATTCAAGTGGACTTCTCCTCTTTCGAGTGTGTTATCTTTAGGTGAAAGTGATGGAACACATTTGATCGGAATAATTAAAAGGAAGATTGGGATAGTGGGTTGATATTGACCAACTCTAGAAAGATGTGGCGTGAGGCTAGGGATCCTTATGTTTTCACATAACACTAAAACAATGTGCGTTTTTACCGAGATATGTTGGATAATGATTAATGGTTTGTATTAAGACATGACCGTATATAAAAACATATCTTTGAGAACAATAATATTATAATGCTAGGCGAGGAAGATAATCACAACGATGAAAATGGAGAGTGATATGTACTTCTGTTATTTCATCATGTATAATATTGTTTTATGTTTTTGTTGTCTTTATTTCACTAATTATATTTGTTTTTGTTCATCTTGTTGGAATTTTATAATATAATTGGAAAGATTCAAAAAATTTATTACATGTTGTTTTGAAGTGGAAACATTTTTACACTTAAAACTAAGTATTTCCAATTGTGTGCAATATCTATGATAATAAGGATTCAAGGTCACAACTCTTCTAAAATAGGAAAGTGAGAACAAAGTAGTGAATTTAGAAATAACATTGAATATTTAGCCTTGGTTTAGATACTTATTGGTTTAATAATAAATTCACATGGTTTTTATTTTTATTTAGTTCAAAATAAATAAGAGGTGTTCTTTTGAATTTCAAATAGACTTGATGATGCATTTTTCTTGCCTATTTAAATTATGTAAAAAAAATATCCATTTTTATGTATTTATAAGTAAATGATTTATAGTAGACATATCTATATATGTTTAGTAATAATAAGTGATAAGGCTACATAATAAGGCATTGCCTATGTTATATTATTAAAATCTATCGTACCTAGAATGATCATTTAAGATCTAGAGCCCAAGCCATTTCCATCATGTCATCAAAAGTCACGAGTCGAAGCCATATATATCACATTGTTAGTTTGAAGGACATCAACTTTACAATAGGACAATGACATGAAAGGCATGCCTACAAGTTTTGACGGTGCTTGCTGTGTGACTAATAAGCCCCATGAAACCCTAATATGATATATTTTCTCCATACCACTTCCTTCTAATTTCACTCTTGTTTTACCATTTGACCTCGCAACGTTTAAGAAAGTATAAACTTTTCACAGTTCCATTTCTGAAATCTATGGCACTATGATGGTTTGTAGTAGGGCCCTCTAAGATCTACGTAAGACACAAGAGTGTGTATTGCAAGGCAACATTTAGGTATTCTCCCTCGCTCTGGCCTCCCATGGTTAGATCATATTCTATGGGTATTCCATTTTCTCTGGTTACTATTGTTGCTCTCTGTGCTAACGTCTTTAGTACATGATTGACACATAAAACACATGAGCCTCATACATAACATACAATTTTGTTTTCTTAAATGAAAAATGTATTTATTAGTATGCAAACATAACTTTTAATTAAAAAAAAATCATTGCTCCACAAAAATTACAGCCATGCACCGTATCAAGTGTGCTATCAAACATAACAACACCAACATTGCTGCGCACACACATATGGCAAACTTCTATTGCTTCACAAATTTAATTTTTAAGAGTGCATCATACTTATGCACTAGTGTGCACATATAACCTTAGCACACTGATACAGAACGTTCACATTATTGAATGCACTGAGTTATAGCTATATTTTTAAATATTATTTTGGCGATGTGTTTGGTAAATATGATCACTTTGGTGTGTGCATAACATATCAAGTGCACCACATTTGTAATGGTGATTAAGAGGCATTTATTTGACATTCAAATAGATTTGGTGATGCATTTTTGTTTCCTATTTAGATTATGTAAAATAAGTATCTATTTTTATGTATTTATAACTAAATTATTTAAAGTAGACATATCTTTATCATTGTGAACATGATGTAATATTAGCTAGGAGAAATGTGAAAACACGAATGTTAGTGACTATCTCATGATAAGTATGTGGAAAAAATAATATTTTTTGGGTTGTTCATTAAGAAATAATCAAATGTATTATTTGTGAAAAGTTTAAATCTAATATAATATCATTTTTGTATTACTTAACTCATATTTGTTTTTTAAAAGAGTGAAATTTAATCCTGTACAATAGCAAATAATGAACCAAAATAACAACAAAACATTATATTTTTATTACTGGAAAGAAGTTCACTTGCCTCTATAATGGAGAACTTCCAATGCAGAAAATACCCAACTACAAGTAACTTACAAAGCATTATTTTTCATTTCTTGACCCTCATATTTAGAGATAAATTTCTAATTTAAATTGGTAAGAGTTCCTATAAATATTAAATTTAAATTGCTGAAAATATCATAAGCGTAGTAATCAATTTTTTTTTTAAATATAAATTTTTAAGCTATATTAAAATCTAACATTAATTATGTCAAGAGGTTGTCTACAACTGAGTATGGGAGAGATATTTTCATATAAAATTACAATTAAAAATAGTAAAATAATAATTTAAATTAACAAATTAAAAATAGTAATACAGAAGAAATTAATGTTGGTCATAATTATAATACTTCAAAAAATAATTTAGCTTAATTATGAGGAAGAAATGTAATGCGTTAAACAATATGATTTACTTTTTACTACAAGGAAGAAATATAATTTTTTCACATTACAAGAAATAATATTATTGATATTACATTATGCGTAATTCATTTTACGTTCCATTGACATGTGATATTTAAAACAAAATATATCTATAACATTAAATATTTATTGTCATCCATAAGTAAAATCTTTCAATGGTGATATTACATAACATAATTTTATAGATACTTTATATACATAAAAATAAAGTAATTTAAATTGCAAATTTTCTTATATTTTCACTTTAGTGGGAAAGGTTGACAAAATCCTTATTCCACTAATAGTTTCTCTCTAATTCAATGTATGAGGGTTATTTGTAATT
>APFE030251529.1:128050-172324 GCA_000404065.3 Pinus taeda
TTAACAAATTGTTTGTCTTATACCGTTCCTTTTGAAAAAATGTTTAATAATGTTCCCTCCCAATTCTTTCGTAATAAAACCAACCCTTCTAACAATGTTGTGATTAATATCTATAACCTCCTATTAAATGAACACATCTTCAACCTTCTTAAAAAAAGTCTAAAGTTTTCCATCAAGCCACGTAGAATTCACATTACATTGAATATGATATCAAAGATCTTCCTCACAACATCAAAGGACTAATTAGACAATATTGTTCTATTACTCTTAGTAAATATAAGCCCCCTAAAATCAATATGAGCAAACATGAATATCTAGCTCTTAAATATTTAAACTCTAACCCCAACATTGTGCTATTAAAAGAAGATAAAGGAGGGGTCACTATCACCATGAACCAGATTGACTACAATGAGAAAATGTTAGATCATCTAAACAATAGTGGTTGCTACACAAAACTCAACAAGTACCCTTTGAAAATGATTACTAAATTTTTTTGCAACTTAATCAAATCTAGCAATATACAAGAAAATAAAAACCTTTTAGTTAGTAATCCTTATACCCCTAGGATTTATGGAGTGCTGAAAATTCACAAACAAGTTATCCCCTTTGAGACATATAATAAATCACTTATCATCTGGCTAAACACCTCGCCAAGAAACTAAATCCTCTAGTTGGTAATATTGATTCCTTTGTGAAAGAAACTAACCAATTCATTGAAGAAATTAAGAATATCAAGCTACATCAAAATGAAATTTTGGTAAGTTTCAATGTAAGTTCTCTTTATACTAACCTCCCTATTAATGATGCCATGAGAATGAAGTGTACTAACAAACTTGTGGTGTAAAAATGGGGTCTCCTTTATCCCTAATTATTGCCAACTTATTCATGGAAGACTTTGAAGCCACAACCATGAATTCCTCAACCTTAAAACCTAAATTATGGAAAGGATTTTTAGATGATACTTTTACCATATGGGCCCATGGAAGAGAAACCTTAGAAACCTTTACGGAGATCAACAATTTTTCTTCTTCCATTAAATTCACCATGGAAGTTGAAGCCAATAATAGCCTTCCTTTTCTAGACATCCTCATAGCTAAAAATCTTGATGGCTCCATATCGCAGCAATTTTGTCAAAAGAAGGCCCATACCAAACAATATCTTCATGCTTCTCATAATCATCCCACCCAAAAATTGGGTGTCCTTAATTCTGTAGCCACTAGAGCTCATAGAATCTCAAAAAAGGAACACTTAGAAATGGAAAAAGAACATCTTCTAAAAGTGTTTTTAAAAAATGTATATAATAGACATAAAGCCTTTAAATCCATAAACAAATCTCTAAATAGGAAACATACAAATAATAAAAAAATTGATAGTTTTGTGAGCAAAGTTAACTTCCCATACCTTTTGGGGACCACTGATAAAGTCTCTTGCATCCTAAAAGAGACTAATATTTTAACCACTTTCAAGCCTGTAAACACTATTCAAAGTAGCCTTAATTATGCAAATCACCCCCAATTGAGGCTAAGTGTCATAAATGTGTCTATTTAATTCCTTGCTCTTGTGCTAAATCGTACGTAGGTGAAACTTGCATATCCATCAACACTAGAATGTGGGAACATTCTGATAACATTAAACATAATGGGTCTAAGGGTTCATCATTGGCAAAACATTTAGGTAAAACCAAACATCAAAATTGTATTGCGAATATCCATATCTTAGCTAAAATTGAACACTAATTCCACCAAAAATTTAGAAAAACCATAAAAATTAGAAAACACCCTAATAACCTAAATCAAATGATGGATGGACTATAAGAGAAAATTGGATTCCCACTTTGACATCCAAATCAATCACTACCAAACCTCCTCTCAGTGCCCTTGAAGACAAGTCCCATCATTAATATTTTTATTTTTATTTTAATATGTCACCTAACTTTAAAAATGTATAACCCATTAAAATAATTTAATGACATCTACTCACATATTAGAATCTATTAAATTTAAATTAAAATAGCATACATATATGTGTGTTTTTCACATTACATTATCTATTATCAAATTAAAAAAAGGTTATCATAATATTAAACTTATTGAGCCTTTAAAACCCTAATAACTTATGACATTATATAATGATCAAATAAATTAGCTATTATTTTTCACACATTAAACAATTAAAAATCAAAAATATATATATTATATAATATATAATAATGGTTTTATCACATATGATAGATTATTGAGTAAAATAAAATTTAATCATAAATCTTAAAAATTTTTTGTTTCATTTTAATATATGTAATTTAGTAATCTCTAAATGAGCAACACATTAATGAGTAATATATCTCAAGTATTATTTAAAATAATTATTTTTAATCATCCAAAAATTATATAAAAAGAATTAACTTTAATCTCCAATACTATCCTAACTAATGATCACATTTACAATTTTAGGGTTATTGTTGTTTTCTATTCTTACTTCCTTTATCTTTCTATTGGTAAAAATTGGTGGATCAGTCCTTCATATATCTTTTCACCGTGAAGATGAATGAGAGTTGTTGGTTCGAAATGTCGATTATAAAATAGTGAATGCGATATGGATCCATAATTTTTTTATCAATGTAAGGTTGTTAAAAAAGCCACGTAAATCACATGGTCCTCCTCATAAATATATTGAGGCACATGCCTATAATCCCAAGGATTCAAAGACTCTTTCATTGCAAATAATTAGCTATGTTGCAGGAATGGCATGACTCACACTGAAGTGAGTGACGATTTATGTGAATCCCAACAGATTCAATAAGCATGGAACATATAGAGGGTACATGGCCTCAAAAATTCAAGGATGCAATATGAAGTCTATGACTTAGCATAGCTATTGATTCTGTTAACCCATATTCCCTCCAAAACACAAACTAGTATGTTTTTTATGTTGTAGTGATAAATCACAATATCCCTCCATGGTTTTCCATGAAGAATGAACATGTGATGTTGGATCTCATAGTCCCTGATAGAAGACATGTCAATAATATGGATGTCTACTTACAACCGTTGGTAGATGAATTGAAGGAATGATGGGAAGCAATACAAGTGTACGATGTATTAAGACCCGTCACAAGAAGGAGGATTTTTACATTATATGGAATATGTGCTTACATCATACATGATTTTCTATACTTAAGAGTTTGCTCTAGTAAAATATTTTTTTTTCTTTTTAATTATATATGTAACAATATTTTTTCACATATTGATTTTATTCCCTACAATTGCTTTGATCTTCATGGTCGCTAACATGTCAACTTGTATACGATAACTTCATAGGTCTTGTAACAAAAGGGAATCATGGATGTAAATGTTGTGTACCTTCTGTGAAGGCTAGATGGTCTCGCCACCTATGAAAGCAAGTGTATGACTGATCCATGGTATCCCTACCACAAGATCACCCTTATAGAAGAGCAACATCTTCTTTCAATGGTAAACCAGAGAGAATCCATATCCCTAGAATAATGACACTAGTTGAAAGGCTTAGAGCATATAAGAGAGATAAGGAGAAGGGTTTTGCAGAAATGTTCGATTCAAATGGGGAGTTTATGTTCAATGATCCACAATTATTCGACACTTGTGTTGAGAAATTTCCCATTGGGATGGAAAGAAAATATGTCTCTTAAGAGCTCCCATATTGGAATCATATTGAGATTTCCCACTTAGTATATCCCATGCATATATTTAAAAATGTTTCATCTTCTTTAGGGAGGAAAATATCATCAAAAGAAAGTGATACCTTTTCTATTACGAGAGATCTTATTTCTTCAAAAGCTATAAAGAAACATTGGCCAAGACAAAAAATAGAGGAGATGTTTGTCTCTCTTGGCCTTCCAAAGAAGGTGATTTCCCATGGATTTTAAAGAAATACGATCTTTATTTGGAAAAGGAAGTTATAATGAGTGTGACAATGTATTATTTATATGGGTCTTCACTATGGCACTACTTCACTATGGAAAACCATTTGATGGGGTTGAAATCGCATGAACATTTCAACATTCTAAAAGTACGAATGTCAAAAACATGATTTTATTATTTTATTTTTATTCTTATGTAATCGGATATTATCTAATTATTTTTTATACAATGTACTATTTACTATGCAGTGGCATTATCCTCTACTCATGCATGCATTTGTGAACCATGACTTTCCCCATCACTTACAATGTGACATATCTAAATTATCTACATTTGTATATTGGATTACAATAAAGGAGATTCATATGGCTAGCATTCCATGATGGCATCAAGAGATAGCTAAGATTGTTTGTATGCTTGAGAAGGAACTGTCGAGGAGTTTTATGGACTTGCAGCTTCATCTTCTGATTCACTTAGTAGATGCGGTTGAGCTAGATAAGGTAGTTTCTTATCATTAGATGTTCTTCTTAGAGAGGTACATGAAGAAATTGAAATATTTTGTTCGACAAAGGGGAAATCCCAAGGGGTCTACAATAGAGGGGTATATATCATATAATTCTTTATATTATGCTAGTGAGTACATAAAGGAAATCAACAACACACTACATGCAACAATTTTGCACGACAAAAGGGATGAAGACAAAAGAGAAGGGGATCTTCTAGAAACAAATGGAAAGAGGTGCATGAAAAAGAGTAAGTACATGCTTATCATTTTTCAAATTACTACATAGTAACTATTCACATTGAACTTCATATTAATACATATTTAATTTGTAATTATCACTATATCATATCTATAATATATATTATATAATATATATATATATATATATATTATATATATATATATATATATATAATATATCTGTTGGCTTTGTATTTCATATAAAAAAATTAAAATTCAAAAGCAATCAACAAATTCATTCTTTACAATATGGAAGCGGACACAACTTTGGGTCACATTGTACAATAGAAGAGGAGGAATGGGGACAATGACAATAAATAATTCAAATGCTTGAATGGTAGAAGCGCACCTCATTCTGATCATTTAAAATAAAATATGCCAATGACATTCCCTAACAGTTTGGTTTTTGATTAAGTGAGAGAGAAATATGGTGCATTTTTTAATTACCCCTGTGCTGAAGAGGATGCACTAAACATAGAGATTGGGTGCAAGAAATCGGTAACTATAATATCTTTATGTACAATTTTAAATTCATACTACACCTTTAAATTGTAATATCTATATACATGTTATTTTTTCGATTATGTTTGGTTTATTATACACATCACATTGTGATTTTTCTCTTGTTTATAGGTTCATTTGTTCCGAGGTGTGTGGCCATATAGAGATCATTTTCACATAGAGTATGTCGATGATGGATGTATGACACAAGACTGTGGAGTGGAAGTCAAGTTTGACCAATACAGTATTTCTAACCACCACAATAAAAAAAACTAATGTAGAGGATGGTAGGTTGCGTTGGAAAGATACAATAGATCATTCAAGTGGACTTCTCCTCTTTCGAGTGTGTTATCTTTAGGTGAAAGTGATGGAACACATTTGATCGGAATAATTAAAAGGAAGATTGGGATAGTGGGTTGATATTGACCAACTCTAGAAAGATGTGGCGTGAGGCTAGGGATCCTTATGTTTTCACATAACACTAAAACAATGTGCGTTTTTACCGAGATATGTTGGATAATGATTAATGGTTTGTATTAAGACATGACCGTATATAAAAACATATCTTTGAGAACAATAATATTATAATGCTAGGCGAGGAAGATAATCACAACGATGAAAATGGAGAGTGATATGTACTTCTGTTATTTCATCATGTATAATATTGTTTTATGTTTTTGTTGTCTTTATTTCACTAATTATATTTGTTTTTGTTCATCTTGTTGGAATTTTATAATATAATTGGAAAGATTCAAAAAATTTATTACATGTTGTTTTGAAGTGGAAACATTTTTACACTTAAAACTAAGTATTTCCAATTGTGTGCAATATCTATGATAATAAGGATTCAAGGTCACAACTCTTCTAAAATAGGAAAGTGAGAACAAAGTAGTGAATTTAGAAATAACATTGAATATTTAGCCTTGGTTTAGATACTTATTGGTTTAATAATAAATTCACATGGTTTTTATTTTTATTTAGTTCAAAATAAATAAGAGGTGTTCTTTTGAATTTCAAATAGACTTGATGATGCATTTTTCTTGCCTATTTAAATTATGTAAAAAAAATATCCATTTTTATGTATTTATAAGTAAATGATTTATAGTAGACATATCTATATATGTTTAGTAATAATAAGTGATAAGGCTACATAATAAGGCATTGCCTATGTTATATTATTAAAATCTATCGTACCTAGAATGATCATTTAAGATCTAGAGCCCAAGCCATTTCCATCATGTCATCAAAAGTCACGAGTCGAAGCCATATATATCACATTGTTAGTTTGAAGGACATCAACTTTACAATAGGACAATGACATGAAAGGCATGCCTACAAGTTTTGACGGTGCTTGCTGTGTGACTAATAAGCCCCATGAAACCCTAATATGATATATTTTCTCCATACCACTTCCTTCTAATTTCACTCTTGTTTTACCATTTGACCTCGCAACGTTTAAGAAAGTATAAACTTTTCACAGTTCCATTTCTGAAATCTATGGCACTATGATGGTTTGTAGTAGGGCCCTCTAAGATCTACGTAAGACACAAGAGTGTGTATTGCAAGGCAACATTTAGGTATTCTCCCTCGCTCTGGCCTCCCATGGTTAGATCATATTCTATGGGTATTCCATTTTCTCTGGTTACTATTGTTGCTCTCTGTGCTAACGTCTTTAGTACATGATTGACACATAAAACACATGAGCCTCATACATAACATACAATTTTGTTTTCTTAAATGAAAAATGTATTTATTAGTATGCAAACATAACTTTTAATTAAAAAAAAATCATTGCTCCACAAAAATTACAGCCATGCACCGTATCAAGTGTGCTATCAAACATAACAACACCAACATTGCTGCGCACACACATATGGCAAACTTCTATTGCTTCACAAATTTAATTTTTAAGAGTGCATCATACTTATGCACTAGTGTGCACATATAACCTTAGCACACTGATACAGAACGTTCACATTATTGAATGCACTGAGTTATAGCTATATTTTTAAATATTATTTTGGCGATGTGTTTGGTAAATATGATCACTTTGGTGTGTGCATAACATATCAAGTGCACCACATTTGTAATGGTGATTAAGAGGCATTTATTTGACATTCAAATAGATTTGGTGATGCATTTTTGTTTCCTATTTAGATTATGTAAAATAAGTATCTATTTTTATGTATTTATAACTAAATTATTTAAAGTAGACATATCTTTATCATTGTGAACATGATGTAATATTAGCTAGGAGAAATGTGAAAACACGAATGTTAGTGACTATCTCATGATAAGTATGTGGAAAAAATAATATTTTTTGGGTTGTTCATTAAGAAATAATCAAATGTATTATTTGTGAAAAGTTTAAATCTAATATAATATCATTTTTGTATTACTTAACTCATATTTGTTTTTTAAAAGAGTGAAATTTAATCCTGTACAATAGCAAATAATGAACCAAAATAACAACAAAACATTATATTTTTATTACTGGAAAGAAGTTCACTTGCCTCTATAATGGAGAACTTCCAATGCAGAAAATACCCAACTACAAGTAACTTACAAAGCATTATTTTTCATTTCTTGACCCTCATATTTAGAGATAAATTTCTAATTTAAATTGGTAAGAGTTCCTATAAATATTAAATTTAAATTGCTGAAAATATCATAAGTGTAGTAATAATTTTTTTTTTAAATATAATTTTTAAGCTATATTAAATCTAAATTAATTATGTCAAGAGGTTGTCTACAACTGAGTATGGGAGAGATATTTTCATATAAAATTACAATTAAAAATAGTAAAATAATAATTTAAATTAACAAATTAAAAATAGTAATACAGAAGAAATTAATGTTGGTCATAATTATAATACTTCAAAAAATAATTTAGCTTAATTATGAGGAAGAAATGTAATGCGTTAAACAATATGATTTACTTTTTACTACAAGGAAGAAATATAATTTTTTCACATTACAAGAAATAATATTATTGATATTACATTATGCGTAATTCATTTTACGTTCCATTGACATGTGATATTTAAAACAAAATATATCTATAACATTAAATATTTATTGTCATCCATAAGTAAAATCTTTCAATGGTGATATTACATAACATAATTTTATAGATACTTTATATACATAAAAATAAAGTAATTTAAATTGCAAATTTTCTTATATTTTCACTTTAGTGGGAAAGGTTGACAAAATCCTTATTCCACTAATAGTTTCTCTCTAATTCAATGTATGAGGGTTATTTGTAATTTTTGCAATGCTTAATATGGATTTGATATGTATTATTTTAGAAAAATATTAATAATAAAAATAATTAAATGTATACATACATGAAAAAAATACGAGGGGACATATTTTAACATTTTAATGTGGAGAACGTAAATTATAAATAAAATATTACAATTCTAAATACATTTATATTATACGAGCCAAGGTCCATCTTAATTGTGGATCTACCAAGATCCTACAGGGATAAAATCTCTTTTCACTCTAAAAGATGTTTGCAGCTCAAGAGATTTGATCCCTTTTCGCACTTGGTAGATCCAGAGTTAAGATCAATCTAGGTTGGTTATAAAAAATTATGACTTATATTTTGTTAAATTTAATAATAGATTGAATTTTATAAACTAATATTGAATTAGTTAATTTATTTTTGAATATTTTATTATTAATGATATTCTATGTTACAAATTGAATGAGTTACAACATTTTCGTCTTATTAAGAAATAACTAAATTATTTTACCTTTAATTATTTTTTCCTTGTGAGCGTTGAAATATTTACTAATTAAGTTAGATTGAATATAAGCAAACTATCTAAAAAATAGAAAAATAGTTATCGTAATTTTACAATCATAGTTTCAACCATACTAAAATTTTTAATTTATAAAAATATCTTTGTACTTTGTGGTCAAGTAATTCGTTTTACGTGCAATTTCATATATATAATTTTGATATAAGTTCACCAATACATAATATATAATAAATATTATTTCATAAAAATAAACATCATGATCATAACCATCTAACAATCCCTCTAGTCCTATGGGAGGATCTAGCTACTACAGAAGAAAATTATGTGGAATCATTCCTAATTCATACTATAAAATGAAAGGGAGGATAGATCTCCTGCCTCTCTTTGATGCTAATATTCTTGTTGTTGACCTGGATTCTTTGGCTTCCAAGGTCACGTACTCTTGTTCACTAGTGTAGATGAGTGCTTGTAAGAGAGAGAAAGTGTAGCAACAAAACCATGAAAAGAATACCATTTTCTAATATAAATCGTGTAATAGATCAAGGAGCATTACACTAAATGGACAAGAATTGACACATTTATGGAAACAAAACATATATCATATTATTAATAGATGAAAAGGGGAGCATTATAGCCAGTGAAGGCTTGATGTTGGTAGCCTTATTCAAGTGAGGCTCAAAGTCGAAGCCTTAGCCTTCAAACACATTTTATCCTTTGAAAATGGGCTAAATTTGGGCACCATTTAGTACTAGGATGGAAACAAACCAATCAAAAGCCAACCATTAGTGGATGGTGGGAAATTTATTTATAGCGAAGGAGAGGAAGTTGAGGATCCATGAAAAGAAGGAGAAGTTCCACATCTCAAGGGAGAGATCCATAGAAAGAGGATCTAAGTCCGGGAATGGGAGATCTTGTTCCAATCTTCATTCACTTGAAACCACATCGTTGATCTTGACCCTTCTAGTAATAGAATATTCTCCTCCACTTTTGGGAAAACTTCCTGAAAAGGATCAATGTGGATTTTCCTAATAAAAGTCACACTTGCAGCGCTAGACATGTGTAATGCCAGAGGTTACGAGCATAGATTTTCCAAATCAAAGTAATGTTGGGCTTGCAAAACAAGCTTTTTGACAACCTCTTTAGAATGATTTCAAGGAAAGTTTTCTTCTTTTTCTTCAAGGATATTCCAAGCATGTTTCATGGTGAATAATGTATTTGCAATAACTTTCATCACTTTGTGACACTTGCGATATTGACGATCCAAAGTGCAACACTTCAATATATGAAACTAGGAGTGTGACAAAATAACTAAAATAACTACTTCAAATAATATAAGAGCAATAAAATATATGTCGATGCAACAGAAGTAGTAGTTCCATCCTAGTCTGTAGTAGAAAGTGATGTATGGTCAACTGCTCCCTCAACGTCTATCGAACTCAACTAATGTGGATTAGGAGGAGGTGGATGGTCTTCAATAGAATATGATGCATGATAAAATACTACCTTAACAAAGTTTCTTGAGCTCTAAGGTAGATGAGGAGGAGGTTCTCTACTCAGTGAAGAGAAACATAAGGCACATCCTCTACCTCTAGCATCTCAACATTAGGTGACTAACGAGGAGGTGTACTACCAAAAGTGTCAAACCCATCTTAACGACCATGATCTAATGGGGTGATACTACTATAATCATCATGATCACCATCGTCATCATGATGATCATGATCATCACCATCATCATCATCATCACCACCTTCATCTGATGTATCTACCACTTGATGCCTTGCATCCCTCCTTGCTTTGAGTACCCTACTAACTCTAACTATATGACACAAAAGATTCATCATATCACATGGAAAATCCCTCAAGAGGTCAATGAACCTAGGATCTATGATGACATCTCAAGCTCTCGGAGTGTGGACTCCCTTGTCAATCAACACTCTAGTTTATGTATTGCAGTATTCCATCTGCAATTTTAGCCCATCCCTACATACCCAAACACTAATGCCCCTTGAGGATGTGCCTCAACCTCTTGGGCCCAACCCATCTCCTCATATCATTCATATGGTGGAAGATGGGACATGTCCCCATCAAATGTGCCAATTTCTACGAAATATATAGTACACAACAATAATTAAATATTTTTAATATTAAACAATTTAATAAAACAAGCTAAAGAACACGCTAGAATAAATTTTTTTCTAATTAGTTAAAAAAACCAAATGAAAGAATATTAATTTAAATAAAACACTAATATTACCTCTATCATCTAGAGGCGCAACCGCTATGAAGAAGATGTCGTGACACTGTCTCAAATCAATCCCCACTTATGGAAATGCCAACATGACAAACACGTGGTCATCAACATTGGCCAATAATACTAGTGCCATAATGAAAATCCTGGTTGGATAGTTCGAGACACCCGCCTTGGGCATCATCTACCCCCACATCTGCATCCATACCTGATCGGTCAACCTAGGAGAGAGATGGTCAAATGTAGCCCTCATCTCTGGAAACCTCTAAGAAAACAAACAAAATAGCTCTAAAGTGAAAGGGAAGGTCATCCTCCTCTGTCACAATGCATGACATATATCTAAAGCCATGTAACATTGTGTCAAAATAATGGTAGACCATATGATACAACATGGCTCCCAAATCAAAGAATCAACATATTACAAAACAAGTAAACTAATGTGTTATGCATCACTACTAGAGTGTGAAATGGTGGTGACCAATAAAGAGAGGCACCTAACCTCCTATGCAGAAAAAGAAGAAATCCTTAGCTATCCAGCAAGGAAAATTTCAAAAATTGAAATTTTGTCTTAAATTTTATCAACCTTGGTGAATCTTACTAGTCCCTAATATCTTTAGAAATTTTTCTACAAATCAGCTAGCTCTGATACCATGTATATTTTTTCTACAAATCAACTAGCTTTGATACCATGTAGAATTTTTCTACAAATTAGCTAGCTCTGGTACCATATAGAAATTCCCACCTATAAATCACCTGATAATGCAATAGACTAAATCAAAATACAAGATCTACTTCTACAACAAACTTTGGGAAAGCTTAATCGAATTGAACAAGATCAGTAAGAACACATATAATTGATATGGAGAAATCAATCACACATAACACAGAAGATATAACTAGGGGAAAGCCTCAGCCTAAAACCCCACTCTTTGTATTATCATACATAGGATTTACACAAAGCCTTAGCTCTCACACAGCTAGCCATCTCTCAGTACAATCCTCATAGATGAAGGTGGAAATACATTAGGATTACACAAAGCCTTAGCTCTCATAGCTAGCCAGCTCTCAGTACAATCCTCCTGGATGCTCACAGGAAATCAAGACTTCTCCTAAACCTTCTCCTCTACCCTCCAAGCCTCATATTTCTTTGCACAGTTTTTCCTCTGTGATCCTCCTATTATCAAGTGTAACACTAATCTCTCACACTGATCTCACACCCTGTAAGCATTAAGTAACTGAACTCACATTAATTTAAACAAATTGTTTAAATCAATATAACTGGACTTGACTCATTTAACTGAGCCAAGTAATTGCATCTCAAATTAAAACTCATCCTTCTCTCTTTAACTGATAGATAAATTCCTCAATTAATAGATAAATTGTTGCATGTCCCCACATAGACTTGAACTTTGATTTTCCTTAACTAATTAAATCAAGATGAATTAATTAATTAATTTTCAAACAATTGATAATATCAAATTCAAATTTTACTTTCTATTTTTAGTCCATGGAATAGCTAAAATAGGAATCCATCCCAAATTTCTAAAAATAGAATGCTATTTTTAGCACTTCCATTTTTCATTCCCTGTTGCCCAATCCAGCACAAGTACCTAAGCTGCTATTTTTAGCAGTGCTATGATTAGCACTTCTATTTTTAGCATATCTTGTTCCTATTTTTCAAAATTCCCACTCAACAAGAAAGGCTTCAACTCAAACCCGATCCTCTACCTCTAGAATGTTCTGCATGTAACACATCTACCAAGTGTGGTTGCTCCCAACTAACCTCTTTGTTGGGATAGAAACATACTCTGATGTTGAAGCTCTACCTGCTACTGACAAGTGCTCCATCTCTGACCTCTGAGCTTCTGTAACACTCCATTCATCTCACACCATTCCACACCTCTCAATGCCATCTTACACTGGTATAACACTCATGTGCCTCTCACATCATTGTAGCCTACTAGCTCTACATAGTCCTGGGACTGCTGCACTGTAGCTCTCTTTGTCACTCCATCTACATTTGTCTCTACCCAACCATTCAATTCTGCTACTCCTCCTCAAAGCTCCTGTAGTAAAGTTGAATCAAAGAGGTTGGGTGCCTCAAGGATCATGCCCCTCCTCCTTGGGACGATCACTCCACATTGCCCCACCTCCTACCTGGAGGTATGGATGCATGTGATCCCTCTACCCACCTCGCTCGAAGTTTCCCCCTACTGGAGGTATCTGCATGAGTAGATGTCTCTACCCAATCTCCTCTAAGCTTCTCTAGTCATGTCTACTCCACAACCTCCTAAAGTTGCTTCACCAATTGTGGCTCCTTCACAATTGTCTAAGACTTCTTCTGGCACTGCATGTTGAGAGGTAATTTACTCTCCCCCTCAACCACCAAGTATCTAATCTTTGCCTTTCTCCTCAAAGCTTTGCATGCATCTTATACCTCAAGTGCATACAAGTTCTTAGCTAGCACACCAATCTGTTTCATATTTCCCGTCGTCACAATTTTTTTTTGGAAAAAGAGCTGATTTTAAATCAACAATATCTCCCTCCTTCGAACTTTGATTCAGTCGATTTGCTTTTTTAATTTTGGGTATTTTTCCACAAGGAATCCAAATACTCTATTTGTTTTTTAAGATTTTGTACATAAATTTACAAATATTCTCTGCAAACTCTCAGCCCAAAACTCAAAACTTTGAAATCTCCTCTCAATATACTATTCTCTCCTTGATCACCTTTGCTCCAATACCATGTAGAAATTTTTCTACAAATTAGCTAGCTCCGATACCATGTACAAATTCCCACCTATGGATCACCTGATAATGTAATAGACTAAAGCAAAATACAAGATCTACTTCTAAAACAAACTTTGTAGAAGATTAATCGAATTGAGCAAGATCAATAAGAACACATATAACTGATATGGAGAAATCAATCACACATAACATAGAGGATATAACCAAGGGAAAGCCTCAGCCTAAAACCCCACTCTCTGTATTATCATACATAGGATTTATACAAAGCCATAGCTCTAACACAGCTAGCCAGATCTCAGTACAATCCTCACAGATGAAGGTGGAAATACATCAGAATTACATAAAGCTTTAGCTCTCACAACTAGCCAGCTCACAATGCAATCCTCCTAGATGCTCATAGGCAATCAAGACTTCTCCTAAACCTTCTCCTCTGCCCTCCAAGCCTCCTATTTCCTTGCACATTTTTTCCTTGATGATCCTCTTGTTACCAACTGTAACACTGATCTCACACCCCGTAAAATTGTACAATCCTCAAGGAACATTGATCATTTTGCTTGGAAGATTTTCCTTTATAGGAAAAATCCATCCAATTGATAGTACATTGTCCCTCCTCTGATCTCAATTAGGTCCTTCTCTAAACTGACATGCATGAGTTATTTATGAGAGAATATTCAGTTATCTGAAGTGCCGCAATTACATGCATGCAAGCATTAACTAACTAAACTCACATTAATTTAAACAAACTATTTAAATCAATCTGATTGGACGTGAGTTAGTTAACTGAGAAAAATAATTACATCTCAAATTACAGCTCATCCTTATCTCTTTAACTGAGAAATAAATTCCTCAATTAATAGATAAACTGTTGCATGTCCCCACATAGACTTCAAGTTTGATTTTCCTTAACTAATTAACTCACAATGAATTAATTAATTAATTTTCAAACTGCTGTTAGTATCAGATTTGAATTGTACTTCCTATTTTTAGTCCAGGGGCTGACTAAAATAGGAATCCATCTTGAACTGCTAAAAATAGAATGTTATTTTTAGCACTTCCAATTTTCATTCCTTATTGCCCAATTCAGCACTCGTACCCAAATTGCTATTTTTAGCAATGATATTTTTAGCGCTTCTATTTTTAGCATTTCTTGTTGCCATTTTTCACCAATATCCAAATTTTAAAATGTTTGATGATAATTTAAAAAAAAAGGTACAAATTTCTAGTTATTTTACACTATAGAATATATAATTTTGGTGATTTTTAAGGTAAAATAATTTTATACTATAATTTAGGGAAATTAATTTTTATTTGCGAACCTTTTTTTTTGGAAAAAAGCTTGGAATATAGCCCACCTAAAAATATTAGCCCCTAACATTTTCCCTTCTATCCACCATGAACCTAAAAATGTGTTCCATAGAATATATGAGGCTTGACATATATCTATGTGTATGCAAGCAGACTCTCACCTACAACCCCATGGTGGACATAAGGGAACTGAGGAAAATCCTCCTCTCTCCTGCATAGACTAGTGATAAAGTATATGTCATCCTCATTAGGCTTATACCACACCGTATGACTGATATGGAAAGAATATTCGTAGGCACTCCATTGACGGATCAGATGTACCAATAGGATAGAGTGTGCCTTTAGGGATGTAGCCTCTTCATAGTACTTAAGGAGGCCTACATTCTTTAAGAGTGTCCGTTTAATTATAGTAATAGGCTGAGGGTATAAATCCCTCTCCCTCTCGCTAGCCTCCCATGTTCTAAACATATTGTATGGGTTTGCTTACTACTCCTACATTTGTGGCTGCTCCCTCTACTGATGTCTATGCTACATGATTGACATATAAAATACATTGGCATCATACATAAAATAAAATTTTATTTTATCAAATCAAACATGTGTTTATAGATATGGAAACATAACTTTCAATTAAAAAAAACATTGGTGTTGTCAAAACGTAGTCATGCACTGGCTCAAGTGTGCTTCCAAACATAACTGCACTCACATCAGTGCACACATGAGTATGATGCACCCATTTTGGTTCAAAAAATATTTTTTCATAGCGATGTGTCACACTTGTTCACTGATGCACACATATAACCTTTCTGCACTAGCACAAAACATTCAGGTTATCGAACGCACCAAGCTATCACTATATTTTTAAATATTATTTTTGTGGTTTGTTTGTTAAATATAAACACACCTAGTGTAACACACTTACGTACAATTTATCATATTGCCAATGAATTTTTATTTATGAAACAGACCATAATAATTGTGGTATCTTATGTTCACACACTAAAATGTAGTGCACCTAGTGAATGTAAAAGGTGAACTGATATCGGTACGAGTTGAATACATCAAACATAACACACAACAATAATTTTTTGTTTTCCAAAAAAAATGAAATTTAAACTTATTTGCAATTCGAATATGCTAAAAAATTAAATTATATAGGAACATAGACATTTCCTAGACATTGTGTCAATAAGGAGGCATTGTGGACATGTAATGAAGGAAAAAATTACCACGGCTTAAAAAACTAGAAATTTAGGAAATGAGATGATATGGAAGGATGGTGAGTAGGAGAAGGATCGATGTCAGGGAGCTTTCATGAAGCAAGAGTGGCATGAGTTCTTCAAATCTCTCAAGCATTATAGATGGTAAAAATGAAATTTATGGCTGGGGTTTTTTTTATTATTTAACCCTCCTTCGATGCATTATGTAAACTGCACGAGTGTGGAATGGATACAAGTGCACGACATTTTTTTAAATTAAAAAAATATTTCATAGTTCTTTTCTTAGGATACCCTAGGGCATTCTCATAAAGGTACCACACTAGTTCTTTGTGTGACTATAGTACCACTCTATTTTTAAAAAATAAAAACTCCCTAGCGGTTGTCTTTCGTAGATGCCTCAGAGTGTTATAGTACCTTTACCACATCGATGCATCGATGCATCGCTGGAAAATAGCACCACATTTTTCTAAATTATAAAAGCTATAGTAGTTCTAATAAGTGGTATGCATCGAGACAATTTACTACATGAAGGGTATCACTATTATAAATTATTCAAGCCCCAGTGTGTTGTGTTATTTAGTGCACCATGTTTTTTTATTTTATAAAATTATTTTTTCCCTTGCACACCCTGTTATATGCAGCACCAGTGCTTTTATGGATAGTAAAGTGCTCGTCCACTTGTATATTTTAGACGCATCATCCAAATAAAATACGTTAAAACATCTGCCCTCCCACCTTTGCTAGTGACCTCCAGTACAAACAAATTTTTGGGTTTTTTTATACGGGCTTTCACAAAAGCTTCCACCAGAAGGTCTTTTCCTTGTAGTGTACCAAGTGAATGAAGAATTGGGAAAGATCCTATCCTATTCATTGATAAAAGTCTCAAGGAGAAGGTATCTTCATCATTCTCAAAATCCCTTCCATGGTTATTGTTCTTCAACTCTAGATGGATTGCAAGAAAGCAAAGTGTGATGGGTCGAAGTGACCCAAGAAAGCATAAGATGTCATGGAATAAGTGTTCTAGTACTAGTAATGTATTTGACAATAGGACTATCAGATATATAAACCCTTTAATCCCATTCGTATACCATTTTGAATGCTACAACTGTGGCATTTTAAGCATGAGGAAACAATCTACAAAAATGACAAGGTAAGGCATGTGTTTCAAAATGTCCATGCAAATGTAGACGCTCATACTTTCAAAATGAAATAGAATAATAGATCATGGATATAAAATTATTTCCTTAGCACTCATTGAAAATAAAACACACTAAAAAAGCATCATAAAATCAAAGGAAGTAACAACCCTATTATTTCTCCATGGAAGGTAAACGAAAAGGATAGCAAGAAGATATAGAGAAAGAAGGAAGAAAAGAGAGAGGAGTACCCTTTAGCCCTGGATATCTAAGAGAAATATTAAAAAAGCATAAGGAATAATCTAGAAACTAATGCTCTTACTAGGACTCAACAAATGAGGTTTTGGAAGAAGAAGACAGAAAATATATTTTGTGCAAGTAGATCCTTAGTTTATCTCCATTGAAAGAAGAGAATGGCCTCAAGTGAGGCCAAATAAATTAGATGCATGGGTCTGAAAGAATTATATATAGAGATGCATCTAAGCATTGAAGGTATGACTGAGTTCCTTAGCTAATTACAAGAATAAATTTGTTTATTTTTACAAATAAGAACTGCATGAGTAGAAACTATAGGCAACATGATTTTTGGGGGAGTTCACAATATTTTGTGTTGTGAAAAGAAAAGGAGTTGCACCAGAATTGTGGACTCAAAAGAGGCTCAAGGTTAAGTTGGGTCAATAGGATCAATCCCTATGCAGATGGAATAAAGAAAACATAATGAGATTGGATAAGGGATATCATAGATATTTGGTAGAGGAGGAGTTGATTTTGTAGTAGTAGCATGTAGTAATGTTTAGCCTTCAGAAGAATGATTTTTCAAAATGAAAGGTTTGCGTCCTGGGTGAAATACCCTTTTTTCATTTAAGATTGTAAAATTCAGTATGCCTTGTAATATTGTGCTCATGAATTATTGATGATTCTTAAAATATGTCAACTAAGGCATCTACCCAATGTGTAGTCCCAATTAGAACTCAAAAATTTTATTGTAGGACACACGTCCAAAATATTAACCCAGTTTCCATGTGTTCTTATAGATTTTCCTTGACTCTAAATGACAGCAAGAGAGGAATTCTTAGTGCCTTCGAAAAGCAAGAAGGTGTGCTTGGTGAGTGTTCAATTATAGGTGTGTCAAATTTCTTCTACTGCAGAGGGAAAGAGTAATGTGAACCTCTAAGAGAGAGGTAATAGTACCATCCAAGGAGATAGACACACAAAGAAGAGGTATTTGTCTAACATCCAACAGAATAGTCCACAAAATATGTGATAGTCATTACAACCAATGAATGAGAAATATTTTCCTATCATCTCTTGGAATAGTCCACAAGAATGGGACAGTAATAGAAACCATTACAACACATTCTCAATAAGGTAAGTACTAAAATAACTAAAATATTTCAACTACTTTAGCATAGATGAAAACAAACATGAAATACAAACATCTACATAAAAGTATTACAAATATTCATAATATACACTTGAACAATGCATCGCCCATGAAGGCTTCTATTATTATGTAAAATTTCCAGGACATATGTATACAATCAACATCACTAGCTCTCATAGTGAAGTGTTGGAACCACTCCCTTCTCCTCAAAAGAACTACTTTATCTCTCTAATGTCTCGCGGAGAGGAGCCAAGGTGAAAATTCATTTGATCCTGCAATGAGGGTGTATATATAACAATGAGGAAGTGATGTTTAACCTTCCTTATGGCTCTTCATCTACCCTCATTATTGTTTTACTTCCTATGAATTTTCCACCTTATGATTCTTCATATTCCATACATGTCCTTTAGACTTCCACTTTACAATACATTTTCCAAACATAATTTAAATCATTAACTACAATGGTGTGGCATGTGATAACTCATGAGATGACATAACATGACACTACTGAAATAGACTACTAGATGATGTGGCAATGTCAAGCCACTCATGCTACTACGTGTTATAGGTCTACTTGAGAATACTTTTGTTTTCACCTCCTCATGGCTTGGTGATAAGGAATCTTCAATGATCTCAAGTATTGAATCGAGATTGCAAATTGTTGTCCCTTTGCTTTCTCTTGATTGATCATATTTCATAGTCAACTACAAGAATTTATTTCAGAATGTTGCACTCTATCATCTCTTTCTTCATTATCTCACCATGGCATGATAAGGTAACTCCTTCTACAATTCACTCATGACAAGACGACATCACTCTAAAACGCCCCTATTCTAAGATTACGCTTATTGGTCCATTGCCTGAGCATGAAATGGATGTAAGGTTCGAAAAAGGGCTCAGTGACTATATAGTTACATAGGTCAAGCAATCAAGGGGAGCCTTAATCCTTGAGACTGCATAGTGTACAGTTCAGGCTAGGCTGAGAGAGAAAATTATGCAATTTTAGAGATTTGTGTGATAGGCTGAGGGTATGAGCATGGGGTGAGAAAACTACACATTTATGAGAGATAAGTGAGGTTGGGACATTGCGTAGTTGCATAGTTTAGAAGTTCAAGGATGAGGTTGAGGCTAGAGACTATACAATGTGCAATTAAGGCCAGTCAAGGAGAAGGAATTGAGTAATTATGGGAGCCACGGTCAGGGTTTAACAGATAAACTATGGAGTGAATCAGTCTTGGGAGGTAGTACCTGCACATTCCTTAGTGCCAAGAGGTAAGGTCATAGCTAGGGGACTAAGACTGCATAGTGTGTAGTTTGGGTAGTTCAGGTGATGCTAGGTTGCTTGGTCGAAAAGCTTTTTAGAAAATGACTAAGTGAAAGATTAGTGAGATTGATGTGAATAGTGATATGACTTCGAGTGCAATCACACACTTATAATAGTTGGAAAAACAATAACATAGATCATCAATTACACATGGTAATTCGTTTCCCTTTGTGTGACAACTTTATAACAACTTATGACCAGTGCGACACTTAATATACACTTTGCGACAATGGTGATGACACTTGTGCAACAATGCTTAAAACATTGTAAATGAGTGTGAAAAATGGTTACATGGTTAGAACAACTCATTTACAAAAATATGACCTCTTCAAACGAACATAATAGGCTTACATGCATTATGGGACAACTAACATTCGAAAATATATCAATTTTCCTATCTTGCAAAAGGGGACAAAAACTCCTCAAGAAAACACATGGAATGAGTTTCAATGTTTGTGACGACAATGTGAAAGACCAAGCAAGGCTCTAAAATTTAATTTAGGCTAAAATTTTGGAAGCTTTTTTAGCAAAGAAAACACTTGGCAACATAGTGGTAGGATTCAAGCTTCTCTTCCTTGGTAAACTCTTTTGTGCAGTGTCTTATTTCTTCATGGAGTATTGATTCATCATGTAGATTAATTTGGTATCCCGACTTGCCTCATGAATAAACATGGTCCCCTCTATACCTCTCTCTTGGTTTAACACACCGTAAGATTCACGATACCGTAAAGTTTTCAGTTGGGAAGGGTAGTGAAGTTCGTGAGCTTAATATTTTCAGGCTATGTTTTCTTTACCTATGGTGCTATTCCGCTGCCACCAGGCCTCGATAGGTTCCCAATAGAGTCACTATAGGAACAAAAACATTTCTATGCTACCAGCGAACCAGGACAATACCCCAGTGGATTTTCTTGCTTCACTTCTCTGCGGAAGAAGAATTTCTCTTATTTCGCCTTTATTTATTTATTTTATAGGATTGTGCATGAACACTTATTCATTTTATGGGTGGAAGAGGAATCTTGACTTAATGAGAGGTACAAAGGTTATTGCTTTAGAGAAGCATATAGAGACATGTGATTTAGGTTTTCTCGTTTATATTTTTTCCCTTCTCCTCCTCTACTAATTGGATAGGAATCATAACACCAAAACATAAAACAAAGTGTGGGCACATGATTTTCCTAAATAGACACGGGTTCATTATTTAAGAAAAATCTCCTCACAGATGGATCATGTTTTATGTCAGAACTTCATTGACCAAAGGTTATAACCAACACAAGTATGGTGGAAAGAAGGTTAGAGAGATGTTGTAGTGTTAAAATGTCCTTTTCTATTTTTTCACGTTCCCTTTGATCCAAAAGAGAATCTTCATGCATAAGCTCACAAGACAAAAGGAAATATAACACATGAAAAGGAAACAAAACCAGGAAATAGGACAGAACATAGCTAAAGCAAAAGAGGATGGGAAATAAAAACTAGAAAACACAAGACAAACTACTAGAAATGAATGTAGGATGGATGTGCATGTAAGTTAAAATGAAATTATACCTACTCCTAAACTAACCAGCTAGAATGTTGGGATCACGTATAATGGAATTTTCAATGTATCCACCATATTTGTTCCCGACCTATAATTAAAAACATGTGATCAATTAAAACAAATATAAATAATGTGCAATAGGAAAGATGAGAACTTGAATAGATTGCACAAAAATTTGAAGGCCTTGCCTATCAGCCAAAAGGTAAGTCATAGCCACCGCTTCTAAGCAGTTTATATTCATACATTTTTTTATGACAACTATCATTCAACAAACCTCTTAAGCTTCTCCTGAATGTGTATCTATATCCACCAAACTCCTTAGCAAGCATGGATAAATATAAAAACTTTTATTTGTGACGAATCTTTCCAGGGAAGATTGTTCCAACCATTCATCGATTGGATTGTAAAATTCATGATAATCCTCTTGAAAAGCTTGAAATACTTAAAACTATGAAATTTCAATTAGATTCATGAGATTACAATTGGAATCTTGTAGGGGAAAATAGATCTAATCATATTCTATAGTCATGTCAAGATAGTGAGGACTTGACATAACCATTAGCAAAGGTTAAAGCCCCACAATTGCTTGACAAAAATCTGAATAGTGAGATGTTGAATGGTGAAAATTGAAAGATATAAAACAAATTTCATTTGATATACTGGTGGGAAAATGATAAAATGAATGAAATTCATCAAACACATAATAATGATCAAATGGGATGATTAAATCATCATATTCCTAGTTTGTAATAAATAAAGCTATATCAACTTGAACAATTTCACAAATGCTCTGAATAATAGAACCATTTTCCTCATGTGGTGGATGTGAGAGACTAATTATTTGTAACCCGTAACACACTACACTAGCATTGTAATTGTGAAAACAATTGGAAAGGAATGTTAGTACAATAAACACATGAAACCAGTCAAGATGCAGTGAATGAAGAAGAATGTGATCCACACAATAACTCATGCATTCATTCATACTCAAGAGTATCTTAGGTGCGATGAGGAACAAGATTCACGATATGATATTAGTAAGCACATCTAGGAGCTCCCCATCATGAAATAAATATGATAGACATGATTCCTTCAACAGTTGGAATGACAAACTTAGAAATTCTTGTTGGCATTATGGGACAAGTGTTGTCCTTAATGGCAACCCACATATAGGTTAGTTTAGAATTGATAAAGGGAAAGTCACATTGTAATAGGTCTATTCAAAGGTAACAGAATAATGATACAAAAGAATAGGATCAGATTCAAGAATAAAGGAAAGAGGATTGTTTAAGTTGTATACGTTATTTACCCTAGTCCAAGTGGCATATACACGCACGTACACAACATAAAAGGAGCATATACGCATAGATGCAGTTCAACATAAGGAAAAAGGTGTATGGGATGGAAAATTAAGTTTACAGAATACAAAGGGTCCATACCATGTTATTAGCCCATAATATTGAGTAGAATAATGGTTACTTGATCCTATCTAAGAATACCACAGGCTCTAAGTGTTGTTTTGGTCCAAGGTATTTAAAAAGGCTATAAGAATATAAGGAGGAGAAGATCAAAGTACTAAGTGTGCAACTGAAAGGGTTTCTCATGAATACTTCTATCTGAAGCATATTTTGGGTTGTAAGGGCTATGGTTATAATATAGATCTGAGATATCTTGTGTACCCTTGGATACAATGTTGGATCAGGATCATGAGACCCGAAATGAATTACCATTGTATGATGTGATAGTGGATACTCTAGATTTGATTGCTAATTCATGTTTTATCCTTTATATGCTATGATCTATGTGTATCTGAAGTCTAGAATAGCTGCAAAATTATAAGTTATTATTTGCATATATATATGTTGGTTCACCTTGTTGAAGGTCATATACACTTTGGTTTGACACTTCCAACTAGCATATGCAGAAGAAAATCCCATTGTTCAGAGATGACTGATATATCTAATTAGTGTTGTTGTTTTAATATTGTTTGTCAATGATTTCTTCATTATATTTGAAAGTAAAATTGATTGTATAAGGAGATTGAGTCTGATTAATTGACTAATTGAGTAAGAAGGGTGATCTTTGCTGTTATATGTTTAGAACTCTATAATATGACATTACATATTCCTAATGACATTGGTTGGTATAGTTTTTGGCTCAGAGGTTTTATGATTGAGTATATTTAGAGGTATACGTAGGTCGAGTTACATCAAGTAGCATATACATGCAGTTTGGCTTCATTGAAGTACCGTATACATTGTGACATATGCTTTTTAAGGTTATCATTAGTTCTGGTTGTTGATGCAGTGTTCTGGGTTTAGCTCTGTGTTTTGGTGACAATGATCTGATTGTTCAAATTGACTAATTGTTGATAGATGTAGTTGTATTTGATGGTTGTATTGTAGTGGTGATTGATTTTGAGCTTCAATGTTATTGATGGGTCCAATATGAAAATTTGATGAAATGTGGCGTACATGTTGTGTTGTTTTGTACTAGGAGTATCCAGTCTAAATATTTATGAAACATTGTCACTAGAGGAAGAGGGAAGGTAGTATCCTTTTGTAGGCCAGCACCTACATAGTAGTAAAATTATCATCTAGTACAAGAGCTAGGGGGTTTGAGCTCCCTTCCAGTAGAAGATGGAAAATGAGTGAAGGCTATAGCCTTCAAAAGATAGATTCTTGCAAATTGAAAAAAGTTTGAACTAGTACAAAACTTGTAAACATATTTTATAATACAAATATTGAAGAATGAGATGATAGAGGTGGTGGTTTTTTTCCACATTGGGTTTCCACCTGAAAATCTTGGTGTTCATGTGTGTTGCTTATGTGTGTTGATTCTATTTTTACTGCATCTGTGTAGTGATTAGTAAACACATGACACTCTGATTTAAGTTCAACAGAAAATGAACTAATTATTTACAAGTTTATTATATATACATTGGTTCCATGTATTATAGCCACCACCATAGATTGTTTGGTTTTTGTAAAATAGTGTATACAGTTTGAAAGAGAAAAAGTATTATTCTAAATGTTTAAATACTGATTCACCCCCGCTCTCAGTATTTTTCCCAATAATTGGTATCAGAGCAGGTCCTTCAAAAGAAGCTTGATCGATTGAAGGAAGATCTCTCATGATGAGGAATCTTGAATGAATGAGATCTATCAAACCACCAATATTTAATGGAAATAACTTAGCATATTGGAAGATAAGAACCAGAGCCTATCTTCAGTCAATTGAAGTTGATGTTTGGGAAATTTTGGAAGGAGGATACGAATATTAGCAGTAGTCCCCATAGATCCAGCTGAAAAGAAATAATATGAAACTAATGCCAAAGTCGTCAATGAATTATTTGAAAGTCTATCAGAATCAGAATTCGTCAAAATCATGTGGCACAACACAACTAAAATAATATGGGAGAATATCATTTAGAGCTACAAAGGAGACTCCTAGGTAAAAAGTGCTAAGCTCCAACTATCAAAATACAATATGAAACTCTCAAGATGCATAGTGATGAAAGTATTGATAGTTACTTTTTATGAGTATATCAGATTGTACATTGTATGAAGAATCTAGGTGAAGAAATAAAGGAGGCTACTTTAGCAGAGGAAATTTTGAGATCTCTCTCTTCTAAATTTGAGTCAAAAGTATCTTCCATTGAAGATAAGTAGCATCTACAATCTATTAATGTTGTTCAACTTCATGGAATTTTAACTATCTTTGAAGGAGGAGAGGAGTTCTATTAGATATCAGAGAAGCCACTTTCAAAGCCTTGGCAAAGGGAAAAGAAAAGGAAGATCTCAAGGAATTAGGATATATATCAGAAGAATATGAGGTAAACTTTGTGAAGAAATTTCAACTAGGTTTCAGAAGATTCAAAGATAAGATTCCCTTCAAATGATTCACTTTTGGTAGAGTTGGTCATTATGCTGCTAAATGTCCTCATAAAGGCAATCATGACAATGGAAAGGATCTACAAAAGGTAATAGGAAACAGTTTGTTAATAGAAGAAGTTATTATACTAATGAATATAGTGATGGCTTGTTTAATAGTGATTCATATGAATTTGAAAAAGATATTAAACTACTCACGGATTATGAAAATGATAATTTTAACGATGTCTTAGAAGAAGAATATTTTCTTGAAGAACTCACTCAACTTAAAATCTTCTTGCAAGAAAATAATATGGTCATAGACACTTTGGCACATCAACTCACTGAAAGGGAAAAACACCATGAAAAAATAGAGTGTGAGGTAGTGGGTCTAAGAAATGAACTTGAGAAAACAAAATATTTGAATCTTAGACTTGCTAAAGGATCAAAAACCTTAGATGAAATCATGAAGTTTCAGTGTTGTCCTCTTATAAAGATTGGTCTTGGATACGCTCGAGAAACATCCCAACTAGAAAAGTCTTCAACCATCACAAGAAGCTATTTTGATGCAACAAAAATTAGTCAACAATGTGTCAATCCTCAACAAAAGCCTAAAGTTAATTCCTAGTTAAATCATGCTCATTTTTCTCTAAGGGTGGACATCAATAGAAGCACCAACCAAAAGGTGAAAAAATCCAAAATATTTTATGATCACAGAAAGTTATTCTTTATTGGACAATGATTTTCATGCCACAACTTTGGTCATAAGGTTGCCCAATGTGTTTCTTACAAAACAACCATTACTAGAGAAGTGAGAAAGAGGAGCATGACCAAAATCAATAAGAGCTCTTATAATAACTTTTCTCCTCTTGAAGATGAAATTGAATGTTCATTTTGCAATAACTTTGGTCATGAAGAATCTGAATGTGGGAGCAAAATTTGGCCGACATATCAAAGGGAGAAAAACATCATCAAACTCTAAGGTATAGAAAAAGAAGGAACTTCAATTAGAAAGATGTGGAATAGTTCTATTTGTAGAAGGACAAGAAAATCAGTGGTACTCTGATAGTGGATGTTCAAAAGACATGATAGGTGATAAATATAACTCATTTCATAGAATGCTTTATAAAAGGAAATGGATTTCTCTTTTGGAAATGACACACCCAGTTTTCATTAAGGGTAAAGGTTTTGTTTATCTAAAAGAAAAATTTAAATCTGCAAATGTTATGCATGTTGATGGTTTAAACCATAACTTAATCAGTGGTAGTCAAATGTGTGATCAATGAAATGAGGTTGTGTTTCAATCAAAAGAATGTGCGGTTCATGAGCTTGACACAGGAATGACCATAATCAAAGGTACAAGAACTCCAAGCAATCTATATATACTAAAAGGAGTTCAAGAAAAATGTTATCTAAGAAAAACAGAAAAGGACTCGTCATGGAATAAAACATTGGGACATTTAAGTTTTTATCAAATAAGAAAATCATGCAGGCTAAAGGTGGTTCGTGATCTTCTAGATATCATCATCCTAGAAAATACCATCTGCAAACCATATAAATTTGGTAAGAAAAATAGAGTTCAATTAAATTCAAAAGAAGGATCAGAAAGTAAGCCTCTTGAACTCATTCACACTGATTTGTGTGGGCCAGTAAGGAAAAAAGTCACCTCATGTAGAAGAATAATACATTTTATTCATTGATGATTTTTCTAGAATGTGCTGGATTGGTTTACTAAAACATAAATATGAAGCATTTGAAAAGTTTAAAGTCTTGAAAGCTTTAGTTTAAAATGAATTAGATATAAAAATGAAATGTCTTAGATCTGATCGAGGAGGAGAATTCATATCAAGTGTTTTTTTTTTAATTTTGTGAACTACATGGAATGAAGAGATAATTATATGTTTCCAAAACTCCTAAAAAATGGCGTGGTGGCAAGAATGAATATAACGGTTAAACAAATGGCTCGAGCTATGCTTGATGAATTTGGACCTCCTAACACCTTTGGGGGTGAGGCCACACATACTATAGTAAATATTCTCAAAAAAGCTCATGTGCGTGTAAATAGTGATCAAAATCCATATGAACTTTGGTATGGTAAGCCTTCTACTATAAAACACTTCAGAGTTTTTAGAAGAAAATGTTTCATCAAAAAGACTGATGAAAAACTTGGTAAGTTAAAGCCTAGAGAAGACGAAGGAATATTTCTTGTTTATTCATCTAGAAGTAAAGGATGCAAATTTTATAATAAGGGACTAAATTTCTTTTTGAATGCATTGATGGTGTAATCGATGAAGCATGCATAAATATGAAACAAGAGAAATACACAAAGGAATATGATAATAATGAAGAAAATGAGTGGTTTCATGTATCAAATCAAAATGATATAGAGGAAGAAACTGATGAAGAATTAGAAGAATATACATATGACATGGAAAATATTCCATCCAGGTATGTTCAAAAGAATCACCCAGAATCTCAAATTCTAGGAGAAAAAAAGTTTAGTGTACAAACAAGAAGAACTCTTCTAAGATCTTCTAGTTATCTAGCATTATTATCCTCCATAGAACCACAAAATATAAATGAAGCTACCATAGATGAATTTTGGGTTAAGGCCATGGATGAAGAACTTGACCAAATTGAAAAGAATGATACTTGGGAATTAGTTCGAAGACTTCATGATACAAATTTTATAGGAACAAAATGGATATTCAAGAATAAATTGAATGAAGATGGAGAAGTTATTAGGAATAAAGCAAGGCTTTTTTGTATATGGTGTGCTCCACAAGAAGGTATAGAATTTGAAGAAACTTTTGCTCTTCTTGCTACATTTCAAGCCATAAGAATGTTTGTTTCTCTTTCAAGTTTTTGAAAATTCAAAGTCTATCAAGTGAATGTAAAATCTACATTTCTTAATTGATATTTAGGAGAAGTATATGTTGAATAGCTAGAAGGATTGTTTTTGGAAAATGATGCAAATCTTGTATGCAAACTCAAATAGGCTTTATATGGACTAAGACAAGCTCCGACATCATGGTATTATCACCTTTACAAATATATTCCACAATAAGGTTTCGCAAAGGGATCTACAGAGAAGAACTTATATAAAAAAATTGAGAATGATAAACTACTAATTATTGTTGTTTATGTTGATGATGTAATTTTTGGCACTAATGAATAATCTATAAGTCAAAACTTTTCTTCTGTTATGCCGCAAGTTTGAAATGTCTTTACTTGCATAAATAACCTATTTTCTTGGTCTAAAAGTACAACAAACAAATGTTCACATCTTTCTTTCACAAACTAAATATCTCAAGAAAATTTTGAAGATGTACGAAATGGAAGATTCCAATCCAGTATGTACTCCAATGGTAACAAGATGTAGTCTCATTTCTAATGATGAAACTGGAATAGTGAATCAACTAGAGTACAGATCTATGATTGGAAGTCTACTTTATCTAAAAGATACTAGACCAGATATCATTCATGCAGTAGGAATTGTTGGAAGATTCCAAGACAATCCAAATGAATCACATCTTTGGGTTGTAAAACAAATATTAAAATATCTAAAAAAAACTCAAGACTTTAGTCTATGGTATCCTAAAGACACAAATCTCACCCTTCATGCATATCTAGATGTAGATTGGGCTAGAAATGTTGATGATTGAAAAAGCACTAGTGGAGGTGCATTTTATATGGGATCACAACTAGTATCCTGGTTGAGCAAGAAACAAAGTTCAATTTCCTTATGTACAACTGAAGCAGAATATGTGGTTGTTGTCTCTTGCTGCACACAACTACTATGGATGATGAAAACATCACAGGATATTAAAATCACATGTTCTCCACCCATCTCGATTCTATATGATAATAAAAGTGCTATTAGTACTTTCAAAAATCAAATCATGCACTCCAAGACCAAGCAAATACCCATTAAGTACCACTTTCTAGGAGATTAGGTGCTTGAACAAAAGGTTAAACTGGAGTATGTTCCCTCCAAAGTGTAGGTTGCTGACAATTTACCAAACCTCTTCCCAGAGAAGCATTTGAATATCTCAGACAAAAACTGGGAGTTTTTTGTGCCTCATCCCGCTGTTAAAACCATTTTTCAGAGGAATGTTTCCTATACGAGGAATTCATGAAGCAGAGTCACATATATATGCGAGTTTTTGTGCCTACACTAGCACATGTGTTTTTGTAATAGAAAAAAAGTGGGTCACGCTCAAATCAGTTTCTAACACGGGTGTTCAGTCTAATATTTATGGTTACAGTCTACTGATATGAATTTCTCATTGATGTGTATTTTATTTATGAAGATGCCTTGATGAATGATTTTTTTACAATGCACAGGTAACACAGGCCATGGGGAGCATTAGTATTCAAAAAATTATGCATTTTTTGCATCATGGTTATTGAATTCAGCTATGGGCTCAATTATCAATATCATTTGTTGTAAAGGTCATGTAAGGACATATGGTGTAATAATATGTCTCTTTTTGTCATAGTCTATCATGAATGAGTCCTTTTGGACATATGATGTAATTTGTAACCCCACTATGCATGGGAATGATGATGTAATAATTGCAATTTTCAGTCATGTATGAACACTTGGTTGGGTGTTTGATGTATCTATGATTCATTGGGAATAGGAATCTCATAATCACATTGTTGAGCTATAGAGTCATGTTATTCTTTTGGAAAATATTTTTGCAAGCTGTGCATGTGCTCATGGGGATCATGGAGAGTATAGTGCATCTTAGCATGCATGTTATAGCTCCAAATCTCACTATTATGGTTTGTGATGCTGTATTCATGGCCTAGGGCAACCCCTCCTTCTAGACCTGGTCCAAAATCTAAAAAACAGTGTTTTATTCCCTGTACGCAACATTTCGCTGAGCTAAATGCGTGTATACAGGGGTTCACATATACCCAACCCACGTATATGTATTAAAACACTTAAAAAATTATAAAACTCCTTATTTTCGGGCAGAGATCGCGGGTTTTACCTGCTGATTACCTGTTAGTGCTCGTGGCCTCAACTGTCCCCAACCAATTCCTAACTAAAAAACTACTTTGGAATTGGTATAAAATGACACCAAAGGGAAGGCCTAAAGGAGGAGAGAGTATAGAGAAAGGTTATTATACTGAGATTTCCCCCTGATCAGGTCTGAAGACCCTTGTGCCTTCTGCACTTCCCCCATTTTGTACAGGAAACCCTTGTTTCCTTGTGATTGGATGTTCATCCCTTAGTTATGACATCTTGGAGTGAGTATTGGAAGGAGACCTACTAGAGGGTTGAGGTGCGACAAATCCAGAAGGAGGCTGAGCTTTGAGCCTACAGAAGTGGTTCAGGTGATATTGCTCTTTTTTGTAATATTCTATTTGTCTAATAAAGAAACACGTCTTGTTCCAGATATGCTTCTTTCTTTATGTTAATGATATTCATGTTTGAATTTCATGTGTGAATGGATGTCTAAAAGTTTATAACTAACTCCTTTCTTGTATAACATAAAGATGATTTTCACATAAATCTTTGTCCATATACTACTGCATTCTTTGGAATTGTTGGTTTTGCAGGGCAAAGGAGTGGAAGGGACGTGAAGCAGGGTTTGGACCCTTGAGGAACTACCCAAACATAGGACTTGAGGTATGTCCCTCTCACCTTAGAAATAGCTTTTTCTAGCATAATGGCTGTATGTGTGCATGTTTCTTGATTTAGACAACTTTCAGTCTGCTAGGGTTCCACCTAAGAGCCTTAGGGGATAAAATCCCGCAACAAGCAACTTAATGAAGCATGTCTAACTTCCAGATTACCCCCCATCACATTCATGGCTAACATCCCTATGTCACCTATGTTCATGAAAGAAGTCAAAGTCTTTTGTTGGTTCTTGTTTCTTTAAGAGCCACATTTCTTGTGTAAAAATTCTTTTCATTTTGATCTACTTCCTAAAAACTAAGTTGATTTCATATAACAGCTTAGTATTTTACCCCCCTCATCCACATCTTTTCACTCATATTAACTACTAATCTATCACTATTTAACTCCTTATACCCCCTATTCCCCCTATTACTATGTAAAATTTGGCAAAAAACCCAAAATATCTATATATCCCCTTACCCGAGCATTATAGCTCTATGTATCGTTTTGAATGTTTTCAAACGCTAAAACATTGAGCGCAACCCAAAGAGCGCTGGAAAATTAATCTTGGGATTAATCCAGGATTTGCTTGGATTAATAACCTAAACCCTCTTTGTAAATAAACCTGTGTAAAATCCCAGTTTAACACGTAACTCTACAAAAAACCATAAAAACCCACTTTTTATAATGTTCCGCCGGGCACACATTTCAGAAAATAATAATATTTTATCTGCCCCACATTCCATATTTTCCTTGCATCTCATCAACCCGTCGACCGTCGGATCTAGGCTTTCCCATCCGACGGCCCACATTCATATTGGACGGGCCCTGATCCCCGAACCTTACTGCCCGAGAAACTGTCAGAGGGTAATGTCAGGCCTCTGCCACGCGTCACCCCAATATTTTCTCGGGCCGCCCTCTGACAATACCATGACCGTATCCAGAGTGGTCCGAGAAAAACCACTTACCGCTTGTGCTTTACCGCCTGCCCATGTCACTACTACGTCACGCCCACGTCAGTTCGACTCGGCGCCCTGTCAGCACCCCCGCCCGCCAGCGCTCCGACATGTCCGCCACCTATGCAATCCCCGTGGACCACTCACAGGCTGCCACGTCACTCGATGACGTCATGCTGATGTCACTTGACCCTGACCCCACCTGATGATGTCATGGTGACGTCATCCAAAAAAAGTGCCAATAACCCAAAAAGTCCATATTTTAGCCAAAAATCGTGTTTTTTGTCACTTTTGCCAAAAAGACTGTTGCTCACCTCTGCATGCAAATTACGACCATCCATCGCCAACTTGCAGAAATCAACCCGAAGACCGTTGGCGCCTTCAAACCACCTGCATTTGTGACCATTGCCGACAATTCGCCAGGTATTTATCCAAAGCATCCCCTCCGCGCTTGGTTGTGTCCATAATTCTCCAAAACTGAAGTAAAAAGAGTGAGGAACCTTGTATTTACTAGCAAATCCCCGGTGACCAGCATTTGTTTTCAGTTGTAAGGTCGAAATTCACCTGCTGAGCCCACATTTAGTCACATTTTCCTAAATTCATAGTCAGTCTGCGCATTCGTGGACTTAAAACCTGAGCTGCACTAATTCACCGGGAAAACAGTGCTACTAGTCCCTATATTTGCTCAATTAACTCTCTTTTCAGGATTTTACACTATTCTCACCACATTTTACCCCATTTTCCCTTACAATTTGCCTTACTTTTGCAAAAATACCCCTCTGTGTTGTTCTGCCCATTGAAAGCAGTTCTACTACAAGTCATAAGTACTACTTAACCATGGAAACACCAGTAGCCCTGAATATTCAACCTCTGAATGCCCCACACAGAGAGCTAGAGTGGAAGGCCCTGGGTGATAGAGATTACCAGATGTAGACTCATCTGCCATGAGTTCCAAATTTAATATTCACCTGCAGAATGAGTTAAAAGCCCAATATCTCAGTGGAGCTGATATCTTAGGGATTTGGGACTCCAACCTGCCCATTTACAATCTCCCTCAAGTCAATGTCATCCCAGACATGATAAATCAATGTCGTTCCAGCTATGATCCATGTCAAAGAGCTGTTCTTAGCCCCTTAGGCTCAGTATTGTTCCATATCACCCCTGAGGCCATTAATGAGATGCTACACTTTCACACTGCAAAGCCCCTAACTCCTCTCTCCATCAATGACTTGCTAAAGAAAGGGGGCAAGCTATCCAGTGCTCAGATCATCAAGATTAATCAGTTATTTGTTCAGCCAAAATTTGAAGTTGTGGGAACCCCTCCTATAGGATATCAATATCTCAATGAGCTGGGCAAAATGCTTATGGATTTGATCAGTTACATCCTAGGTTATGGGTCACATGAGGATGTTGATGAAACCATTATGGCCATGCTGTCCATATTCTCCCCTGGAACGCCTCCTGCTGTGCACTATGATTTGGCTACATACATTGCCAATAAGATTCATGAACAATTGATGAATCTAGAAAGGTAAAAGGTGTTTAAATACACTAGGTACATCTATCACTTGTTCTTATTTTATGAGCCTGCTGCTTTCCCTGTTCCTCTCAAGAAGCTAAATGCCCAGGGAAACCCAAGGTCTGTAGTGTTTTGGTCTTCAGCCTTTCATCATGTATCTTTTTCACCTTACACCTACTGTGAATTCATAGACCTTTTTATCCATCTAGCTATGACCTTGTTATTGGGTCTCCCTCCTCCGAGATTGATAGATGAGATGCAAAGGATTCTTCACCTCTCAAAGGCCTACAACATTGGTGATTGGTACTTTTACCAACACCATACAGTAATCATAATATATGGCTGTGAGTTGAACCCTTATACGCTGCCAAGATATGTCCCTATGATACTTTTTTCCTTAGAGTATTTTAGGCAGTTTGGAAATGCAGACTTTGTCCATTTCCATAGTAAAAACAAGAAGGTGCAACTAAAAGTAAGGAACCAGCTAGGCCCATTTCTATACAACAAAAGGGAGGAAGGATGGAAGGAAGCAGATTTGATCCTAGAGACCCTCAAACTGCAAACCAGTTTCCAATGGGTACCTTATGACCCTAATCATTTCATTTCCCTCAGGAGGGTAAAATACAAATTGGCTGGCTATGCTCACGTGAGACTGCCTCATATTGATAAATATGCCAATTCATTAAGCTGGAAAGAGGGCACTCTAGAAGAGCCAATGACTAGAGAGCAAATGCTACAAAGAGAAGCAAAGAATATTGAGAAAGAGGCTGACTTGGAAACTTGTGGGTAGGTTTTCTCTTCCTATCAAAGGAAACTTGGAGCAGCTGCCTCATCCTCTACAACCCAGCAGCAAGCAGCCGGAACTATTCAACAGGAATCAAGCAAGGATAAAGGGAAGCAGATGGAGCAGGAACAACCACCTCCTATAGCAGAACAACAAGCAGAAAAGCAAGTAGAACAACAAGAAAAAGGGAAAAAAGAGGGGCAGCCAATACAAAAAGAACAAATAGAAGAAGCCCCAATATCCACTGAGCAACAGGCTTAAGAGAATGTGCCTCCTAGGCAAGAAAAGATAGTGGAGGCCTCAGTGCTGCAAACTCCACAGAAAGTAGAAAAGGGAAAGAAGAGGGACAGAGAGCAGGAGACTCCCCTCACCACATCCACAAATCAAGGGGAGAAAAGGCAGAGAATGAATCCCCTCTCCGAGGAAGAAATGCCTATTGGGCAATCATTGGGAATGGGCCCACCGAGCATGGAGGCATCTACCGGTTCCTTTTAGCAGGAACAAGAAAGAACCCTTGGAGGAGAGGTCAGCTCCTCAAGTCAGCAAACGAGAGTTGAGACAGGCATCAAGCAACAATTCATCGACATTAAAAGGAGAAATGATCCACTGAAGCTCCAGATCTACAACCAGTTGCTTAAGATGGCCCCTACCAATCAACAGAGGCTTATGTCAGCTTACGACATAACAGAAGGGAAAATGACCATGAGTCATTTCATGCAAACCATGCTACAGCCACAGTCAGCTGTAGACTATATAAGAACCAACCTTGAGGTTCTTGCCAAGGACATCCACTCTATGGACCAAATAGAACTTCACAAGCAAACAGGTGAGATGGTATATTCAACACTGGCAGATAAAACCTTATTGGCAAATAGGTTGGAAAACAGCCTGAACAATATAGCTGCCCAACTTGAGTCGGAGAAGGAATCCTCTCAGGCCAAAGACAACAGGATCAGGTCTTTGGAGGATATAATCATAGAGCTTGGGCATGACCCAAAGGATCCAAAAGCTATAAAAACGCTGCTGAAAATAAGAGATGCAGACCTTGCAGCTCTAAGAAAGATGATAAAAATCCCAGCAACCATTCACCCTCAAATAGAAAAGGTTGCCTAGCAAAGACAGGACCAGGATGTAGCAACATTGCTGGTAGCACTGCACAAGCAGCTAGTGCAAACACAAGGGAAGCTGGAAGAGACAGAGGTTGCATTGCAGGCAGCCCTACAGCAGAAAGAAGGAGGTCAAACTTCCCATCCCCCTCCAGAGATCATAAGCCTTGAGGAGCCCCCACAGAATACTACTCCTCCCACAGGGCAGACAGCTTCATCAACATCAGCACCAACACCAACCTCAGAGCAGGCTCCGAGCCTTGATATGCAGAATTTGATGAGTGAAATCAAGATCCTAGAAGCCCAAATGACAGAGCTAAATGAAGCCAAGGAGAATTTAGCTAAGCTAAATGAAAAATATGACAAATCCAAGCAGAATGTAGCTAAAAAAGGGAGAGAAATAAAAGCTCTCAAAGAGAAGATAATGGAGCTGGAAAGAGCTCACCCTTGACAAAATGGTGGCTGAGGTCAAGACAGTTTTGTGGGCCAACATTGGCCAATCAGTAACAGATAAGTGGAATTATATTGAGACTATCCATAGGCAAATTGAGCTCATAGGCAAAGCACAAAAGGAAGTCCATAGAGCAAGGGTATCTCTAGGCAGTATGCCTGAGATAGCCAATAGAATGATCAACGTTCTTAATAACCGCACAGGTCCTCAGCTGGCAGCAATAGGAATCTCCAACAGAACTGAAACCATCCAGCTGATAAAGAGGGTCCTCACATTGAAAAGCCTGGTACAAACATTGGATAGAAGAAGCGAGGACATGAAAATAGAAGTCAACAGATTCATGGATAAGTTTGCACCATTACAGGGCAGAGGTCTTCCTGGCTTGCTGAACAGTGCAGGGAGACTACTATCACATGAGAATTATGCAGAAAGGGTGAACACATTTCCCACCAATCAGATCACTCAAGGATCAAGTACTTCAGAGGTAACATGGCCAACATCTGGGCAAAGTCTCTATGACGGAGTAGAGAAATTATTTTTTATTATGAATGAGATCAGGCATTTGTTTGAAGTGCCTCCAAACTTCTACAAATACACAGAGGCAGATGAAACCTTAGATGCAATTTTGAGACATCAATTGCCTACACAGGAGTGGTGGACCAGAATGATACAGTTGTTGATGTAAACAGGAGGCTTTCATCAAAGTTTTTTCATCAAGAAACATAAGTCATCATGTTCAGAAAATGTGATGCATACACTATGACTGGAGAAGAGTGGAATGAGCCAACTCAGCAGGAAGATTCGGCCACTAAAAGCAACACTAACAGCTACAGGTAACAGGGCCGAGAAAGCTACAGCATGACAAAGCATAAAGACACATCATTCAGCATTAATGCAGAATGCTCAACCGACTCAGTGGCCTCCAAAGGTGAAGAAGATTTCTGACAAAATTAAAGACTATTTATTTTATATTTAGGGCAGCAATAACTTCCTTAACTGCTATTTTGTAAAGTTGGTGAGCTTATTTAATTTATCAAGTGACTTAGCGGTTCCGATATTTTGTAAAAACCGATTGTATATATTCCGCCTCGCATAAGCTTGCAGGGGTTGTTGTTTCTTGTTAAAAAGGAGAACTTGGTTGTAATTTATGGAAGAATAATATAAACAAAGCTTGGAGTTTACAGGAATTGGGTCTTACTAATGCACGCTGTCTTGGAACCATTGAATGCTACAGGATTCTAGCGCTATGGCTTAATATAATAGGTGTTCTCTATCTCTGTTAATGTTTTATTATTTTTTTAACTCACATCTCTCATATGTTTTTCTAAATCTAGGAAGAAAGAAAAAGAATAGCTCAGGATTTGTCCATGGAGACACCTTGATCTCAATCTGTCTTTACTATAAATGTTTTCTATGACTTCAGCTGTTTAATTGGAATTCTTAACTGCTCCAATAAACCCTGAATATTTCACAGTTACTATTTAGTAATTCATGTATGCTACTAAGTAGAAATTGTTATTCAAATTGTTATCACACTGTCTGTAATTCCATTTCCCACTATTTCACTCACTAATCAGAATTTATATTAAGAATAGCCATCTAGCCTTGCAGTAAAACTTTCTCCATCACAAGCACCAGGACTATCTCAGATTTCTGACTCCATATGCCCAATGGACTAGCATCTTTCACACATTTCATGCCCTTCTCATCAACAACAGTCCACAACCAAAGTCTCAAAAAAAATTGAAACTTATAACTAGCCTAAAATCTTCACAAAACAGAGCTAAAACTTAAAGAGAGAGCCCTCTCTAATTATAGGTAGGCTAGGACCTATACTCCAAAGCTTGGTTAGTGGTTACCCCGGCCGTATTCCCTTGGGAATCATAGGGAACAACCTGGGTGTTAACATAAATGGCGACTCCACTGGGGACTTCCTCAGGATTTTATAATTGTTGTAGATTTCCTAAAGCTACAGATGAAGCCTGAATGTCAGCGAGGAAGCCTTCTAAACTGTTTCTGTTTTACATTAACAAGTTTAGATAAAAGCTGCTTTAGTCAATATTCATGCTAAATTTGAGATATATACAACCATTCCAAAATCTTGTCTGGTCCTTGCAGATACAAGAAAATTCCAAAAAATACTCAAAAAACAAGTTCAGAAGCTGGCTCCCAAGAAGAATCCATGGTATACAAGGTCAAATCCTGACCCCAATCCACCAACTGTTTTTGAAAACCCTAAAACAATCCCTAAAATCATTAGGAAGCAACAAGGGTAGGAAAATCCTACTGATTTGAGTCCTGAGATAGTTTACCCTGACCCTGTTCCTACTCCAATCAAGGTTCTATTCCGGTCTACCCCTGATTCCCCTAGTTCACCATCTACATCTCAAAGCCCTCCTTTCACACCTTCATCCACTGCACATATTCCCTTGACCAACACTTTAGTTTTTTCCATACCTATTAACCCTGTTGTTCCAATCGTTCCTGTTGTCCCGTTTATCCCTGTTAATCCTATCAACCCTGCAAATATGGCTAATAAATATGCGCCCCTGCAGTTACCTGCTAATGCTGCAGCTCTACCTCAGGACTACCAATCCAAAATCTCATATTTTGACTCCACTGGCCCTTTCACAGCTATTCAGCATGCCAAAAGGATACAAGATCACTTTGAGAACTATGAAATAGATGATGACAGTGTGAGAATAAGAATTTTTGTTTAGAGCCTGACAGGTGATGTAAGAACCTGGTTTAGATCACTTGCTGTAAATACCATAACAACTACTGATGAGATTTATCAAGCCTTTACTAATAGATGGGAAAAAAAGAAAGATCCCTTGGACATACTAGGTGAATATGATACAATCAAACGGGGTCCTCAAGAGACCGTTTTGGAGTATTGTGCAAGATTCAACAATGTATATAACGCAATACCACAGAATTTAAGACCTCCTCCTGATTTAGCTTTGTACAAATTTCGTGATGGTTTTGACCCTGATATGGCACATCAGTCAAAGGAAAGAGCCCCTGAAACCCTTGAAGATGCCCAAAAAGTTGTTGTCACAGTAGAGGCTAACCTAATTTCCAAAAGAAACAGAGCAAGATTGGAAAAGAGAACCACCTTCAAAGAAGAACCCTCAGCCTTTGATCAGAAACTGGATGCAATACTCACTGGTATGAAGAGGTTGGGTGATAGAGTAGAATCAGTTGAGAGAAAGTCATCATGGGAAGCACCACAAAATACCCTATCAGGAATCCCAATTTTAGGAGAAATCAAAACCCAAACGTTGGCAAGGCCAGTTCTGATCCAGAGATAAGACCTCCATTCCAGGAAAACTATACGGAAGCATCCACTTCAAATGAGAAAGTAGATGACACCCACATTAACCTGATGGGCCTTAATGATGAGCAGCAAGTTTTTCTGAGTCAAGAAGATCATAAGGATGATGACATTAAGAAGTTCCAAACCAAGTCAGGTGAGCCATTTGACTTTAAACAAGGTTATGACACAGCTGTTTATGAAGTTCATAAGAAATACAAGCTAAGAAGCAGAACTGTAAATGTAACACAACCTGAAAAAACAAAGGATAGCCTGCAGCCCAAAAGATCCATAGTCACAGAGCCACATGACATAACTGATTCAGTTACAAATGAAGTAACCGTTGAAGAAGTTACTGAACCATTTCCCTCAAAACAATATCCAATGGCTGCATCACCTTTGCAGCCTAATGCAAGTAATACTCCTCAAGAGATGAGTAAAAAGGACAAGCCTCAAGATCAAGATAAGAATCAAGAAGAAAACTTAATGAACAAGGAAAAGGTTGTCACATACAATACCAAGATCCAATCTGAAAGACCCTTTGACTTAGAAGCTGAAATTGGCAAATTGAAGATAGTTATTCCTCTTTCAGAACTAGCCAAGGATGACATTTACAAACAACAAATCAAGAAGTCCCTTCAACTTACTCGTAATAAAGATAATGCCAATGTGTTGGATGACACCCCAGAATTGCTTTTCGGTCCAGAGGTTGATGGAAAGACAACAATTACAGGGATCTTACCTTTCTATGTCAGCTTGCATGTTCATGATAAGATACTACATAATGCAATGTTTGATTCAGGCGCCTCTCATAACCTTATGCCTAAATCAGTGATGGAGAGGCTCAACCTAGACATTACAAGACCTTATAAGGACCTATTTTCATTTGACTCCAGCCAAGTTAAATGTTTAGGCTTAATAAAAGATCTATGTGTGTCACTTGTCCAGTACCGAAATAAAACAATTCTAATGGATGTTGTAGTTGCTGATATCCCACCCAAATATGGAATGATGTTATCAAGATCATGGGGAGATAAACTCCAAGGTTCCTACAATTAGACATGTCATATGCCACCATCTCAGTCTTTGTTCAACCCAAGAGGCTATATAGGGAGTCACTTATGAAATACATGGTGAGCAGTGAAGAAAAGCCTCAAAACTTTCCCATATATGCTGTCCATTCTGACATAGACTCCTATATTCTCTTCAATGATAATACATGTCCTACAAGTGATGAAGAAACCCAGACACTCAAACAAGATCGGCATATAAATGAAGAAACTGTTGTTCTAGAAATAATGGTTGAGAAATCAATAAACAAAACTGTTCAATAAGACAAACCAAATGTAAGCCAAAATCTCAAGTTGTTGATGCCAAGTCCCACAATAGTTAACAATTCTCCCCTTAATCAAGAAGTCCTCTATTTTCTTGAATTCGATGGGTCAGTCAACAAATTAGGGGCAGGAGCAGGGGTTTGGATACATAACAAACAAAACAATCATGCTGAGGGCCGAGCCTATAGATTAAACTTCAGGTGCACCAACAATATGGCAGAATATGAAGCTCTCTTACTAGGCCTCAAGCTAGTAAAATCCTTAGAAGCCATAAAAGTTTCAATCCTAGGAGACCCAGCCCTAATTATCCAACAAGTAAAGGGAAATTTTGTCACTAATGACAAAAGACGGAGATCTTATAGGTCTGCTACTGCTAAAATACTAAATTCCTTCACTGAATTTCAAATTACCAAAATTCCTAGAACCCATAATCTTCATGCTCATAGTTTGGCTACATTTGCAAGCACTTGTAAACTACCTTTTGAACCCCAGCATTGCTTTACAGCTGAGATGAAACACAAAACTTCCGTCCCAAACAATGTCAAGGATTGGCAAGTGTTTGAGGATGACACACAAAAAAACAATTTCTTGACTTTGCAGCAAGAATTTCAGAACTAAACATTGATACAGAGGCTGCAAGTGATTCACAAATACTAGGTGAACAACACCAAACAAATATCTCACTCAAAACAGCAAATCAAATGCTTTGTCCAACAAACTTTGTCCAGGAGAAAATACAAGAACTTGAACAATTACATTCTGAGGAAATAGATGATGTTGAAGCTGAAGTTATACAATTGAAAGACAATTTTCTTCCAACAGGCCTAGCTCCATTAGAGGACATTTTTGACTCAAATGATGTCCTTAGAAAACCAAAATTGCAGCCCCTTAATGCTGCTATTGAAGAGTGCAACATTGGAACTATTGAAAAACCCAAGATAATTAAATTGTTTGCATCTTTACCACCTGACCAGAAGCCTAAATACATTGACCTCTTTAAAGAATTCCAAGATGTCTTTGCATGGAGTTATGAGGATTTAAAGTCCTATGACACCTTTGTCATTCAACACACTATCCCTCTCAAGCCCAATCAAAAACCCTTTAAACAGAAATTGAGGAGAATCAATCCTATGCTTCTCCCTTCAATTGAAAAAGAGGTACAAAAAATGTTTAAAGCTGGCATCATAGCACAAATTAGATTCTCGGACTGGATTTCAAATTTGGTCCCTACAAGAAAGAAAACTGGTGAAATAAGGCTTTGTGTTTATCTAAGGAACTTGAATCAAGTGTCCCTAAAAGATAATTACCCCTTACCCAAGATGGATCACATCTTGCAAAGAGTAGTGGGGGCCTCAAGAATTTCTTTACTTGATGGATTCTTAGGTTTCAACCAGATCCTAGTTCACCCTGATGATCAGGACAAAACAACATTCACAACCCCATGGGGAACCTTCAAATATGTCAAAATGCCTTTTGGGTTGAAAAATGCAGGAGCTACCTTTCAAAGAGCAATGGATATTGCATTTGCCAAAGAAATTCATGATTTCCTACTCATCTACTTAGATGACCTCACACCTTTCTCAAAATCTGACCAAGAACATTTGAAACATCTAAGGAAAATATTCATAACTTGTAGGAAATATGGAATTTCCTTAAATCCCAAGAAATCCCTGTTTGGTTTGGAAGAAGGCAAGTTATTGGGTCATATTATTTCAAAGGATGGCATTAGGATTGAGCCAGACAGAATACAGGCCATCTTGCAAATGCCCCACCCAAGAAACATCAAAGAACTACAAGAATTCCTGGGGAAGGTCAACTTCCTAAGGAGATTTATCCCAAATTTGGCAGAATTGAGTAGATTACTAAATAACATGCTAAAAAAGGTTTCAAAAGTAAAATGGACAGTAGAAGCAAATCAAGCTTATGAAGGAATAAAATTGGCCCTTACCCAAACTCCAGTCTGAGCAAATCCACAATTTGACAAAGAGTTTATCATTTTCTCTTTTGCTTCCCAGCATACTATTACTGTTGTCTTGTTATAGAAAGATGACCAAGGAAATGAGAGACCTATTGCTTTCTCTAGTAGAGCTCTCAGAGATGCACCCCTGAAATATTAGATCATGGAAAAGCAAGCATATGCCTTGGTCAAAGCCATCAAAGACTTTAGAATTTATATCCTATACTCCCATGTTATAGCTTATGTACCAAGTCCCATTGTGAAAGACATACTTACTCAAGAGAACTTAGAGGGCAGAAGAGGAAAATGGATTGCCAACATTTTAGCATTTGACATTGAAATAAAACCTACAAAACTGATAAAAGGGAAAGGTTTGGCCAAATTAATGTCTGAAACAAATTTCCAAGCCTTGGACATCAACCAACTGGACAGTGAACCGGAGCTGGCGACTCCAAAGATCAATGTAGCCTTTGAACAATCTCTATGGTATTCTGATATCTGTTATATATTGCAAAACCTATGTGCTCCCCCAGGATTGTCCACAACTAAATGTAGGTTCCTAAAAATGAAAGCCTCAAGATTTTGTGTCATGGATGGCAATTTGCTTTGGAAAAACCATGAGGGTATATTGCTAAACTGCTTAATTGAGAATGAGGCTAACAATGTCATGAAAGAATTTCATGCAGGTGATTGTGGTGGACACTTGTATTGGAAGTCCACTGTGGATAAAATACTGAGGGTTGGTTACTATTGGCCCACTTTGTTCCCTGATGTTAAAAATTTCACTACCTCATGGCATAAGTGTCAAATATTTTAGGGAAAGAGAAAATTACTGCCACTCCCTTTGAGGCCTATTGCAATGGGGCTTGGATTTCATTGGGGAAACTCATCCCTCATCTTCAGGCCAACATAGATGGATCCTCACAGCCACAGACTACTTCACAATGGATTGAGGCCATCCCATGTAGACAGGAAAATGATTCAATAATCATTCAGCTTTTGGAGAATAACATATTGTCTAGATTTGGTTGCCCCAACAAGATAATAACAGACAATGCTGCTACTTTTAGATCCAAGAAGATGGTGAACTTTTGCCACAAATTTCATATTACTTTGGGCCATTCCACTGCATACTGCCCTCAAGCGAATGGCCTAGCTAAATAATCAAATAAAAGCCTTGTAAACATCATAAAGAAGGTGTTGGAAGAAAATAAGAAGAATTGGCATAAGAAGCTTGTGAATGCCTTATGGGCAGATAGACTAACAACCAAGAGATCCATTGGGGTCAACCCATATGAGTTAGTCTATGGATTAGAAGACAAATTTCCTTCATCACTAGGGGTTCCTGTTATGAAACTACTTCAAGAAAGTCAAGCTGAGCCCAATGACATGCAAAGAAGGATCAATCAAATAATATGTTTGCAGCGAACTAGAGACCAAGTTTATAGCAGAGTACAAGTTCTACAAGAAAAGTTAAAGAAAGCTTTTGATAGAAGGACTAAGGCTGAAGATTTCAGCATAGGTG
>APFE030251529.1:175141-206395 GCA_000404065.3 Pinus taeda
ACAGTCAGTCCGCGCATTCGTGGACTTAAAACCTGAGCTGCACTAATTCACCGGGAAAACAGTGCTACTAGTCCCTGCATTTGCTCAATTAACTCTCTTTTGAGGATTTTACACTATTATCACCACATTTTACCCCATTTTCCCTTACAATTTGCCTTACTTTTGCAAAAATACCCCTCTGTGTTGTTCTGCCCATTGAAAGCAGTTCTACTACAAGTCATAAGTACTACTTAACCATGGAAACACCAGTAGCCCTGAATATTCAACCTCTGAATGCCCCACACAGAGAGCTAGAGTGGAAGGCCCTGGGTGATAGAGGTTACTAGATGATAAACTCATCTGCCATGAGTTACAAATTTAATATTCACCTGCAAAATGAGTTAAAAGCCTAATATCTCAGTGGAGCTGATATCTTAGTGATTTGGGACTCCAACCTGCCCATTTACAATCTCCCTCAAGTCAATGTCCTCCCAGACTTGATAAATCAATGTAGTTCCAGCTATGATCCATGTCAAAGAGTTGTTCTCAGCTCCTCAGGCTCAGTATTGTTCCATATCACCCCTGAGGCCATTAATGAGATGCTACACTTTCACACTGCAAAGCCCCTAATTCCTCTCTCCATCAATGACTTGCTAAAGAAAGGGGGCAAGTTGTCAAGTGCTCAGATCATCAAGATTAATCAGTTATTTGTTCAACCAAAATTTGAAGCTGTGGGAACCCCTCCTATAGGATATCAATATCTGAATGAGCTGGGCAAAATGCTTGTGGATTTGATCAGTTACATCCTGGGTTATGGGTCGCATGAGGATGTTGATGAAACCATTATGGCCATGCTGTCCATATTCTCCCCTGGAATGCCTTCTGCTGTGCACTATGATTTGGCTACATACATTGCCAATAAGATTCATGAACAATTGATGAATCTAGAAAGGGAAAAGGTGTTTAAATACACTAGGTACATCTATCACTTGTTCTTATTTTATCATCCCGATGCTTTCCCTATTCCTCTCAACAAGGTAAATGCCCAGGGAAACCCAAGGTCTGTAGTGTTTTGGTCTTCAGTCTTTCATCATGTATCATTTTCACCTTACAACTACTGTGAATTCATAGACCTTTTTATCCATCCAGCTATGACCTTGTTATTGGGTGTCCCTCCTCCCATATTGACAGATGAGATGCAAAGGATTCTTCACCTCTCAAAGGCCTACAGCATTGGTGATTGGTACTTTTACCAACACCATATAGTAAACAGAATATATGGCTGTGAGTTGAACCCTTATAGGCTACCAAGATATGTCCCTATGAGACTTTTTGCCTTAGAGTATTTTAGGCAGTTTGGAAATGCAGACTTTGTCCATTTCCACAGTAAAAACAAGAAGGTGCAACTAAAAGTAAGGAACCATCTAGGCCCATTTCTATACAACAAAAGGTAGGAAGGATGGAAGGAAGCAGATTTGATCTTAGAGACCCTCAAACTACAAACCAGTTTCCAATGGGTACCTTATGACCCTAATCATTTCATTTCCCTCAGGAGGGTAAAATACAAATTGGCTGGCTATGCTCACGTGAGACTGCCTCATATTGATAAATATGCCAATTCATTAAGCTGGAAAGAGGGCACTCTAGAAGAGCCAATGAATAGAGAGCAAATGCTACAAAGAGAAGCAAAGAATATTGAGAAAGAGGCTGACTTTGAAACTTGTGGGCAGGTTTCCTCTTCCTATCAAAGGCAACTTGGAGCAGCTGCCTCATCCTCTACAGCTCAGCAGCAAGCAGTCGGAACTGTTCAACAGGAATCAAGCAAGGATAAAGGGAAGCAGATGGAGCAGGAACAGCCACCTCCTATAGCAGAACAGCAAGCAGAAAAGCAAGTAGAATAGCAAGAAAAAGGGCAAAAAGAGGCGCAGCCAATACAACAAGAACAAATAGCTGAAGCCCCAATATCAACTGAGCAACAGGCTCAAGAGAATGTGCCTCCTAGGCAAGAAAAGACAGTGGAGGCCTCAGTGCTGCAAACTCCACAGAAAGAAGAAAGGGAAGAAGAGGGATAGAGAGCAGGAGACTCCCCTCACCACATCCACAAATCAAGGGGAGAAAAGGCAGAGAATGAATCCCCTCTCCGAGGAAGAAATGCCTATTTGGAAATCATTGGGCATGGGCCCACTGAGCATGGAGGCATCTGCCAGTTTCTTTCAGCAGGAACAATATAGAACCCTTAGAGGAGAGGTCAGCTCCTCAAGTCAGCAAAGGAGAGTTGAGACAGGCATCAAGCAACAATTCATCGACATTAAAAGGAGAAATGAGCCACTCAAGATCCAGATCTACAATCAGTTGCTTAAGATCACCCCTACCAATCAGCAGAGGCTTATGTGAGCCTACGACATAACATAAGGGAAAATGACCATGAGTCATTTCATGCCAACCATGATGCAGCCACAGTCAGCTGCAGACTATATAAGAACCAAACTTGAGGTTCTTGCCAAGGACATCCACCCTATGGACCAAATAGAACTTCACAAGCAAATGGGTGAGATGGTATATTCAATACTGGCAGATAAAACCTTATTGGAAAATAGGTTGGAAAACAGCCTGAACAATACAGTTGCCCAACTTCAGTTGGAGAAGGCATCCTCTCAGGCCAAAGACAACAGGATCAGGTCTTTGGAGGATATAATCATAGAGCTTGGGCATGACCCAAAGGATCCAAAAGCTATACAAACACTGCTGAAAATAAGAGATGCAGACGTTGCAACGCTAAGAAAGATAATTAAAATCCCAGCAACCCTTCACCCTCAAACAGAAGAGGTTGCCCAGCAAAGACAGGACTAGGATGTAGCAACATTGCTGGTAGCACTGCACAAACAGCTAGTGCAAACACAAGGGAAGCTAGAAGAGATATAGGCTACACTGCAGGCAGCCCTACAACAGAAAGAAGGAGGTCAAACTTCCCCGCCCCCTCCAGATATCATAAACATTGAGGATCCCCCACAGACTACTGCTCCTCCCACAGGGCAGGCAGCTCCACCAACATCAGCACCAACACCAACCTCAGAGCAGGCTCCGAGCCTTGATATGCAGAAGTTGATGAGTGAAATCAAGATCCTAGAAGCCCAGATGACAGAGCTAAATGAAGCCAAGGAGAATTTAGCTAAGCTAGATGAAAAATATAACAAATCCAAGCAGAATGTAGCTGAAAAAGGGAGAGAAATAAAAGCCCTCAAAGAGAAGATAAAGGAGCTGGAAAGAGCTCACCCTTGAGAAAGTGGTGGCTAAGATCAAGACAGTTTTGTGGGCCAACATTGTCCAATCAATAACAGATCAGTGGCAGTATATTGAGACTATCCATGAGCAAATGGAGCTCATAGGCAAAGCACATAAGGAAGTCCATAGAGCAAGGGCATCTCTAGGCAGTATGCCTGAGGTAGCCAACATAATGATCAACGTTCTTAATAACCGCACAGGTCCTCAGCTGGCAGCAATAGGAATCTCCAACAGTACTGAAACCATCCAGCTGATAAAGAGGGTCCTCACATTGAAAAGCCTGGTACAAACATTGGATAGAAGAAGCGAGGACATGTAAACAGAAGTCAACAGATTCATGGATAAGTTTGCAGCATTACAGGGCAGAGGTCTTCCTGGCTTGCTGAACAGCGCAGGGAGACTACTATCACATGAGAATTATGGGAAAAGGGTGAACACATTTGCCACCAATCAGATCACTCAAGGATCAAGTACGTTAGAGGTAAGAGGGTCAGCATCTGGGCAAAGTCTCTATGACAGAGTAGAGAACTTAATCTTTATTATGAATGAGATCAGACATTTGTTTGAAGTGCCTCCAAACTTCTACAAATACACAGAGGCAGATGAAACCTTAGATGCAATTTTGAGACATCAATTGCCTACACAGGAGTGGTGGACCAGAATGATACAGTTGTTGCTGTAAACAGGAGGCTTTCATCAAAAAAAATAAGTCATCATGTTCAGAAAATGTGATGCATACACTATGACTGGAGAAGAGTGGAATGAGCCAACTCAGCAGGAAGATTCAGCCACTAAAAGCAACACTAACAGCTACAGGTAACAGGGCCGAGAAAGCTACAGCATGACAAAGCATAAAGACACATCATTCAGCATTAATGCAGAACGCTCAACCGACTCAGTGGCCTCCAAAGGTCAAGAAGATTTCTGAGGGAATTTAAGACTATTTATTTTATATTTAGGGCAGCAATAACTTCCTTATCTGCTATTTTGTAAAGTTGGTGAGTGTATTTAATTTATCAAGTGACTCAGCGGTTCAGATATTTTGTAAAAACCGATTGTATATATCCCCCCTCGCATAAGCTTGTAGGGGTTGTTGTTTCTTGTTAAAAAGGAGAACTCGGCTGTAATTTATGGAAGAATAATATAAACAAAGCTTGGAGTTTATAGGAATTGGGTCTTACTGATGCATGTTGTCTTGGAACCATTGAATGCTACAGGATTCTAGTGCTATGGCTTAATATAATAGGTGTTCTCTATCTCTGTTGATGTTTTATTATTTGTTTAACTCACATCTCTGATATGTTTTTCTAAATCTAGGAAGAAAGAAAAAGAATAGCTCAGGATTTGTCCAGGGCTGAAAATAAATACATGCATGTGCATTTGCATTTTGATTGCTTGGTTTGATTTAGGACTGTGCATTTAGCGTGTGCTCTGTGCTCTGTGAGGAAAAGATTCTTGACTTTCTTCCCTTAGTAGCTAGGATTTTCATTGCTGAAAGAAGATTAAACGTTTGTTTATCATCTTAGATTGCATTTCAGGAATTATATACACATGACGTGGTGAACCTGAAAGGCAAATTGTTAAGCAAGATCAACTTAAAATAAATTCAATGAATCTAACAACGCTTTGGAACTTAATGCACAACATCTAGAGGTCTAGGCTAGAGACGTATTTCGGCGTCGTAAAACCTGGTAACTATTGTTTTCAGTGTTGGTTGGGTGATTCCTCCACTTTGAGATGACAAGTTCCAGTATGGACTTGTGCTCCCACATACTATCGAGTATATATTGGGAGACCACAATAGGCTGCATCCTTTATCCTTAGGAAGCCGTGTCTGCCGCCCTATCTATCGCAATGCACTGAACACAGCATTCGAGAAGATTGATTGCTATACCTAAAAATTATTCTGTAGTTTTGCGATTGGTTTGGTAATCCTCTCTGCCTAGATCTCCAGAGAAGTCCATTTTGCTCCTTTTCAGACTCCTTAAAGGAAAAGGTCCTCTCAGCACTTGTCACTTCAGGCTCAATAAAAATCGAAGGCGACTAGAGTAATCTTTTGTTTTTTCTCAACTCTTTAAAATTGAAAAAACAAGTTGTGTCAAAGCATCTATACATTTATTTTAATCGGAATAACGTCACAAATTCCCCCGTTGGTCTTTAGGTTGAGAAAATAGAGTCTACCAACCAAGGATTTCCCCGTGAAGGAAATCCTAGTCCCTTCCTATCTTGGGGAGATGTTGGTCCACCCCATATGGCCACTTTGTCACTTCCAGGATTGACAATTGGTTTGCCAGTCGGGCTCTTCTCTACCTCTGTCGTTCAGAATCCCACAATTCCTGAATAGTCTAACTAGCAACTAGACGACACTAGAGTTGCTTCCCAACCTTCTACTTCATCTGATTCTCCTTGTCCTTCTCCCTCTTCACTTGACCAAGCCGATAAAGCTAAAAGTCAAGTAACTCAGAAGAAGAAGAAGTAGAAAGAGAAAAAGGAAAAGAAGAAAAAGGAACCAAAATCGAAAGGGAACAACCAAGTATCGTCTAGCAAAAATCCACACACCGCACAGTCGAAACCTAAATCTCCTTGCATCATCTTCAATGGACACCACTATCGGCGAGATTGTCCCTGCATCCCTCGGATCTTAAGGGACTGGTCTCCTCGTTTGCACCACCCGGTAGCATCAACCTCTGGCGACCATGTTGAATGCTCACCGTCGACCAGTGAAAGTGAAGCACATGGACAAAGAAGGAATCCTAGAATTCCTTGTAAGTTGTGTGAAGGCGATCACACTATCTATTGTTGTCCCTTCCTTGAAGAGGCTAAAAGAGTTTTAGTTAATCGTCCGGTTTCACTGTTACGACTTCCTCCTAGATATCAAAAACTCTTGCCAAGTCCTCCACTGGTTGAAAATCCGGCTGGCCCATCCTTGTGGTCAGCCGAAGCACCTATCGTTGAAAATGAACCTTCGGAATCCATACCAGACGAAAGTCAAAGGGTTGATACGGCAGTTGACCTGGTATTGCCTTCGTAATGTTCATCCTCGAACGATACCATCACTGAAGAGAAAGAGAACGACACTATTCAAATTCTTTTCATCAACACCGACTCTGATGAGCTTGGTGGTAGTCCTCCCGTTCCTTTACCGTAGGAAGGAAGTTCATCAGAGTCCTACCCGGTCGTCTATTCGGTCCCACCACCAAGCAACCTAGTGGTTTCCTTCGACTGGAACCTACTAGGCAGACCCCGTTTACCAGCCAATGTACCATTCGGAATTATTGTACAAGCTTATAGAATGGTCATGGTTGGTACCATCATCGATGAAGGGGCTTCTATGAGTATCCTTTCCTCAACTGCTTGGAAAGCGCTTGGTTCGCCACCGCTTTTGCCTAAAATGAGAAATCTAACAGGCTTCGACAAAGGAACCAGTCGACCTTTAGGGATCCTTCCAAATGTGCCGATTACTTTGAGAAGGAAAATTGTTCACATGAACGTTATGGTAGTTCAGGGAACTTTAGATTACAATCTACTCCTTGGATGAAACTATATTTGTTGCATGGGAGCCGTCGTCTGCTCACTCTTTAGAGTAATGTGTTTTCCACATGAAGACATAATGGTCAAGCTCGTAGACCAAATATCATTCCCCGGTTCACACATTGCAAATAGTCAAGTGCCATCCCTGAATGGTCTTTTCACACAAGAAACGTCTCATCGGTCTCCAGTCCGTCCACCCGACGAGCGCGAGTGATTCAGGAAGATGTGACTGAAACCCAAGGGGCATGCACCCTGCTCAGCTTCGGCAGGAAAACTCTGGTTATAGGGTAGGTTTTGGCGAAGGATATATGACTAGTCTGATACCTGTCTGTCTAGGAAAAGGGAATTAGACCGGATAAGAAACCTCCGTTAGAAGGCAGGCCTTTCCCGATAAAACAAATGTTTTGTATGCAAATTGAGGGGTAACCTGGAAACTCTACTCTGCTATACCTGGGGGTATGCAAACCTTTCCGCATGCAAGTGAAGAGCGACTATTTATTTTTTAAATTTGTAGGACCTCTAACCCTTTAAACCCATAAGGCTAGTCGTTTCCTAACTTGCATAAAGAAAGGATTCATGGCAAAGCTTTAGAGATGTAAGCCACTTCAAAATAGCATCTCGAAATGAGACATTTTCATCATACGAATGGCGAGCAATGTTGTCGCAGAGTTCAAGCTCGTTAAAAAATAAACTCTCCATGAGCAGTTTTAGCGCATAGTTCATGCTCGTTAAAAAATAAACATAAGTCATGAGCAAGTGTTTCTCCCCGCGTTTAAGCTCATTAAAAAACGAACGGTAAATAACCATCGTGAATGTCTTATCGCCAGCTTTTGAGCCTTGGTCGTGTTCTCGCCATCACCTCCACTCCGTTTTTAGCCGATCATTCACCCCCATATGATTGTTTACCCCTTCGAGGAACATCTGCGAAGAGTGACATTGCTAGCCATCCTTGTAACACTGCTGTGATTGGAAAATTCCAAACCTTACTTGGAATCAATTGCTACCCGAAACCATCACTCGTTCCTCGAGGACGAGTCTTCTTTAAGCTCTTTTCACCTGACTCGAAAAATATGAAAATATTTCCGAGCGATTGGCCTCTACGGCTCGTTAAAAGGCATCGGAAGTGCTATCCCTCCTATAGATTTTAATCTTTTTGGAACTCAAGGATTATTACATAAAAATATCGAACGCTTGTCTTGTTCGGCTCATTAAAACTATCGAAAATTCATCCCTTTTGTATTATTTTATGCTTTTTCATACTTAAGGGATTATACAACGAAAAAGAATCTTCGGAGTCTTCTTTTTGTTTCTTTCAGAATCTCTAAAATTGAAAGATAATGAGTTATCTTTGTCGTTAAACTCGTTAAACTAAATAGCGACAAACTCATCCAACAGGACGAGAATGAGTTTCACTGTTGCTAGGCTCGCTAAAATATAGCGACAGGTTTTCCCGAAGGGCGGATTATAGAACAAGCATATGTTATTCTCCTCAATATTGACAAAAATAAAGAGGTACTGGTCAGAAATGACTGGGGAAAATTGGGAAGAAAACAAGAAGAAACTTTATTGGTAGCAAGTCGCTCTTAAACATGACACTTTCCTTCCGCATCCATGCCGAGTTGGGTTGTTTCGTTCATTGGTCCTCACAATTGGTCGGTCACACAATCCATCTCTAGGGTTAATACTACAAATCCATCGTCAGTGTCGCCGATATGTTCAAGAGAAGTCATTCAAACAATTCAGGTGAGTCTCACCCACTGCAATTCATTCATGCTTCATTCCTTCATGACCGCCACCCTGAACCCTCATATCGTCAGTTTGTTTTCACCTCCAAAATCATTTGCTTCATTCCGTGTCATTAATGTGGGATTCATTAAGGCCCTCCTGCAATGGTTTGCTTCTTGTCGACATCAGCTCATTATCCAAGAAGTTGACTTAGGAACAATCCTTTCAGTACTTTGAAGCTTGCATGCCTCAATGGAAAGTTTCTCACTTTCGGCGACATGTTTACATCAATGACCTTCGACCGAGAGATTTTGCGTCCAAGTCCGTTTTTCACACCACGTAGATTCTACTGTAGTACCTTGAGGGTCATTGTCATTATTGGTGATTCCTCTCGTGCCGATTAACAGCTTACATCATTGGCTGGTAATTAGGTGATGTCTTTCCATGTTCGACTACAATTTTTTTTTCACATGGATTCACTTGTACTCCGAGTGAAGATTGGCTGAGTTTGAAGACCCCGGATCTAGTTTCATCCATCCAGGTTGTTATATATTCAGGAATATAAAAACATCTAATGTACATCATTGCCAAATAGATGATCATCCGAATCAAAGGATGATGTGTCCATATCATCAGTCTGTCACACATATGATCGTCTATCCTATGTACATGAAAATGAGTTTATAAAGCTGAGCTTGGGAATGCCCACCTTAGCTAGATCATGAAAAAATGTTGTCATATAATGTATTTTATTGTATCTTATTACAGGTCACCTCCTAGCTCAGAAAAACTTCAGATCCTCATAGTAAAGCATTTCACCCGACATCAAAAACGATTAACGACCTCATGCTTTAGGGGGAAACTTTTATAGACATTTTTGGGCACTTCAAGCCCAATCACAAATGTCCATAAACTGAGGGCTCTTAAGTCCCTAAAGGGGCTGCTTCACTGCCTAAAGGTACAAGGTCAACTGATTACATCATCTCCCAGAAGTTCTCCACTGAAAACTGCTCATAAATGGTCAAAACGGGACCATAGTAAAAGCTCCATGCAGGGGGTGCGATGCATACTATTTTGCTCTTTTGTAGGGTGCGATGGTCAGGAATGGAAAAATGGCAAGGACCAAAATACGAGGTGGAAGATCATGGAATCTTCTAGAAGCTTCCCCTGTCACACTTGCCACTCCATTTTCGACCAGGGATGAGTAAGAGACCTTCATTCTCCAAGTGGAAGCAGGAACTATCAAAGAGAAGACACTAATCAAGATCCCAAAAGATGACTCACCTCTCTGTAATCATCTATATATGGATCCCTCATCACAGAGATCCAGAGGCTGGAATTTTGTAATCTATAGAGAAGTGTTGTCAGTATTCTTGTGTACATTCACAGTGTTGGGTTATTTTGCTTTGCTTGAGGTGAAAGAAGGGCTTCTTAGCTGGAGGATGATGCTGGGTCAGAGCTGCTCATGGTTGTAATCCTCTTGCTACCTTTATCTGAATAAAGCTATTCTTGTTTCCTTCTATATCTTGGTGTACTTGTTTATATGTGCTTGTATATGGTTAATGTACATCTGATCCTACATTAATTGTGAATTTAGATCCTCGTTTCTTGCATAGTAGTATGTTGCTGTGATTCTACTGGTCCCTTTTGAAGCTGAGAAGACAAAGAGCGAGCAGCAAAACTCTATCAAGAAGGAGAGGGAATCGAGCGCAAGACTCAAGTTGGCCCTCTTGTTTCTCCTCTCATCTATTTTCATAAAAGGAATCAACGATAGACTTTGATTGTTTGTTTCTAAGATAGGCACACATCTTAGTGGGAATAGCAGCATCCGTGTGGGCACTATTCCCATATAACAATCTTTAACTTGTATGGGCTTAGTTTCATCTGTGACTGCATGTTGTACCCACTATTGTTCCTGTTCCTTCTGCTACTCATTCATTTGCCTGTGTAGCATCATGTTCTTCCTGAGTTACTGCTTCAGCACATGCAACTCTTTCTCTGTTCCATTCTCTGTCTTTGTGCGATCTTCATGTCGCACCATCACCTCATAGCCTGAGTCTCCAAAGTTTCTTTCATTATCGATGGATCTGCTTGGTCTTGCAACTTTTTTCCGCCTCTATGTTGTCAACAACCTTCCTGTTGCATTCATTGCATTCGCTGCGTTCATTGCGTTCGTTGTATTCGTTGCATTCGGTATGCTTCCTTTGACTATTGTTCTTGATGATGCTTGCTATGATATATTGATGTTCTTCTATATGAACGACTTGATATCTTCGTGAGTAGGCAAGCTCATAGATATTTGATCGACTACATCTCTAGGTGTGCTTCGAACGATGTCTTCGACTCTGCTCTCTTGGAAACCATTGTACTGGTAGTTCTGAGAGGCAGATAAACACTTGCAATACCTTGAGACATGGAAACACTCATGGCAAGAAATATATTAGTCGAAAACCAAAATGAACTTGAGAACTGACTTGCAACATACCTGTGTGTCTAATCATGAAGGTCGTGTAATTTTGGTTGAGATGCCAGGAGATTGACTGCCAATATTGCACACGTCATAGTTTAGGCTGGTGGGAGACTGACTGACTACTGGAACTGTGCAATGCATAGTCTAGTTTGGCTCTTGACTACTGGAATTGTGCAATTTGCAACCTCTACTGGCAGTGGCCACAAGCTCAGTGACTGCATTGCACAATTTTCTCGGCCAACAGTCACTGTCCCTCAGGATTGCACAAAGTAGGCCTAGGGAATAGCTATTGGGTAGAATTTCACATTTATGGAGAGGACCATAGAGCCTTCTCTCTTAGGATTGCGCAATGCTATCTTGGTGAGGCTCTTGGTGAGGAAGAGTCCATACCAAGTCTATCCAAACTTACCGACGAACAACTAAAACTGAATGTGAGTGTGAATGCATGGTGATATTGATTGTAAGCATAAGTGAATGTTCATGCATGTAAATGGAAAATGACAGATTCATAAGATGGAACAACATGTATGTGATTGAGGTGAGTTTCTAAATTGATGACCATTCGAGAAAAACAGTTTCATGCATACGATAGCAATGAGACATTGACAAAAACTGAAATGGTGCTAGGACAAGCTAATATATATGTAAATGATAGCAAATTCTCAAATAAATGAAGCAAGCATCACTCATATAAGCGAAAACACAAAGAGCAACATAAATGAAACACAAGGCATGGGAAGCGAGCTTACCCCAAAACAACTGAGTTGAATTTGATGACAATGTTATAGCTCCAAATCTCATACATGATATTTCTTATGTTGCACTTATGGCCTAGGGCAACCCCTCTTCCCAGATCTAGTCCAAATACTTAAAAAACAGTGTTTTACTCCTTATATGCGACATCAACCTGAGCTAAATGTGCGTGTACATGGGTTTGTGTATACCCAACCCGCGTATATGTCTTAAAACACTTAAAAAAAATAAATCTCCTTAATTTCAGGTGGATATCAAGGGTTTTTCCTATTGATTACCTATTAGTGCCCGTGGCCCAACTGTTCCCAACGAATTCCCAACTAAAAAAATACTTTGGGAGAAGTATAAAAAGGCTTCAATGGGAAGGCCTAAGGGAAGAGAACATAGAGAGCAAAATACTCTGCTGAGATTATCCCTGAGAAAGTCTGAAGATCCTTGTGCTTCCAGCACTTCCCCCCATTACAGGAAACCCTTATTTCCTTGAGCTTTGATGTTATTTCACTAGTTGAGATATCTTTGTATGAGTCATCCTCGATGCTCCAGTAGTGAATGAGCATTTCGAGCAAGCGAGTGTTTGCCTTCATATTTGGCATTTTGAAGAACTTCAACAAACCACATCTTCTTAAGGCATCCAAGGCTTTCGGATCATTCATTACCTCATCATCCACTGTGGAATGCTCTCTTTCCCTCCATGTGACTGGCATCCTGAGAAAAAAACAAGTTTGTACCGTTATTTTTTTGTTTTGAAGTTTTAACAGGATATACGTGGGTCTGTTTCATACAGAGTTGCATCTAGGGCTTGCGAATATGCAGATTGCATATGGCCAACCCATGTATATGCCGCGAAATTTTTTTGACATAAATTCAATGCTGAAACTTGAATTAAAATTTTTAAAACCAATAAAATGAATGCAAGATAAGTTTAAGGGTTACCTCGCGATTTCCAGAAGATTTGAACAGTCAAATTCAGCGAATGGCAAAGCTTGCTTTTTTTTCTCCACTCCTTGTGCTCTCAACTGAAACAATAATAATGGTGAGTCAAAAAACTATTTTATAAACTTTGAAAATGTCAAATTTTTCAAAACTTGATTTTTTTTTTTGTCTCGTGTAACTTTTAGCTTGGGAGCTTGGAATGTTGAGAATGGTTTGATTTTCAGGACAATTTTTGGATGCTTTTCGATAGTTTCAAGTTGGTTCCATGATTGCAGACCCATCGTGGCAGGTATCATTTTCTCACTAGCATATAGGTCAGGGAAGTCATTTTTCCATTTCATTTTGCATACTAGCCTCCATTTGTCGATACACTTGGCATAGGGTCGATGCCATCATGTTATATATTGTAAACCATCTTCACTCGCCAATATTTTAAACCATGGCATGATGGTAGAGCCATCCTTTTCATGGGCATCATAGTTAGCACCTCATTCACATTTGTTTTCCATGCTGCTGCAATTTGAGTAGGCTCAGGAGTCTTCTGTAGTCCTACCATGACTTATGTGATGAAGACTCATTCCTCTTGGCTTCTTCGGTTCATTTTGGCCTTATACCCTAAAGGCTCCTTAGTGTTGAGATGCACTATTGCATTGCATTTTGACCATTTTCACCTTTTGGCCTTGAGCCTACTTCAATTGGACTCGTGTTTAAGCCACTTTTTGACCATGTCATCTGTGAAATCAAAATTGCAATCCCTTAGCTTCTGCAACTCGACACCTTATAACCCATGGAAGGAACATACCTTTCAGTGCCTTCGACTAGTTTTCACCTCCCTACATTGAGCATATGATTGTTCCAATTCCACAAACTAGATCATCTGTTCCATTGGCACTCATTCTTTCCACTGTACTATAGCATTCTTTTTATTATTTTTCCAGCTTAAAGAAAGAGAAATATATATATATATATTCCAAAAAAGAGCGGGAACTGGACAATATTTCCATTTATTGTTGGCAACTAGAGTCAGTCATGTCTCCCTTGAACAAAGCACTCAAAACAAAGTCTCCTCCATTTGGGCAGGATTTACTTTGACTTAGGTATGCCTTAACCTTGTTATTGAGTCAGTTCTCCTCCGATTGGTTATATCTTCCAATCAGATGGAGAGTTCATTCGTGCCTCCTACATGACGAACTTATACAGAGTCACCATATGCTGCCACATGGTCATCATTGAGTCATGCTTTTGTTCAAGGGAAGTTAGCCAGATTCAGCCTCTCTGCGGTGTCTCTTGACTCATTTTTCAATTGGCCATCCCTAGTTGTCAGTGTCTAGTCTATCATCATATCAATTATATTGGTCCTTTACTCATGCCAGTTTGAGAAGGTCTCCATTGACTTCTTTCTGGTGGGTCTTGTCCTTATCGATGATGAAATCATGCTTTGAGGACAAGCCTAGATTTGCACACTAGCCCTATTTTCATTATTGATAGATCACCTTGTGCTCAACATCGATTAGTATCATGGGTCTTTGACTTAGTGGTTTCCCCTGTGTTCGATGTCATCTTACATTATCAGACATTCAGATTCATGCAATACCTTGGTTTCCATTTGACCCCATTGGTGGATGCCTGAGCTCTTTTTCAGCTTTCATTATTGGTTGGTTCAAAGGGTTTCTGTCGTGCGATAGCCACATCTTGTGTATGCTAGAAACATGCTTCGGTTGGGTTACTACGCCTCTTTCATCTGATTCCTTCCACATTATTAGCCTGCGGTTTACACTCGCGCTAGATTGATGAAGGATGGCTTAATGCCTTACTTCTAGTGGATCATTCCCCATCAACTACGACTCATTGCTCTGGGGAAAAGGTCTAGAGTCTATTTGGCAGTACCTTGGGGTTTGCAGTCATCAGTGGCATATCCTTTGCTATCGAAAGTGGGAAACCATCATTGTCTCCTAATTGATAGATTCTTACAGGTGTTCGACTTCAGCTCATCTATTCGCACTTGTTAGATTGTACTGGGTACCTTGACTGTCATTATCATTATCAGTGAGTAGTTTTGCGTTTGTTAACACTATAGATGAATGACCGGTAATCAAACGATTTTTCACATGGTTGACTTCAGATCATTCATTCCCATTGTGTAGAAATGTACCACGATGGTCAGTGAAGACTTCGGGTTGCATCAACATTCATTGGTTCACTTGACAGTTGCTCCTGTTACTGCTAGTTGATACCATTCCACCTTATATGTTGTAGCCATTCATGGCGACATCCTATATGTTGGCATCTGAGTTTGTAGTGTAGTACCATCTTATTCCATCATGTTCATTTGGTACTTTGGGATCAATCTTTGATATCAGTGATCAACCTCATCTTTCAGCATCACTGACATTCTTATATGTGATATTCGAACATGTACTTGTTCGATTGTGATCAGATGATCCATTAAGTATTTCCAGTCTTCTATACTTGTGTACTTAGTGGATCTACTTGTACTTGATATGCAGACATGCTTTACTTTCTTTGATCATGGGTATGCCTACCTCAGACAGTGTTTCTTTCTGATCTCCTTTTGTGGCTTGGCAAGCTGGAATCTGGTGAAGTTCTTCTCAGTTTTTGACAAGTTTCCTTTCCATGTACTTAATACATTTCAGCCGTCATGTACTCCTTCTGACTTCATATATTAAGGGGCATCTATTATAGCTCCAAATATCACCCTTAATATTTGTGATGCTGCACTTATGGCCTAGGGAAACCGACCCTTCCAGACCTAGTCCAAATACTTAAAAAACAGTGTTTTACTCCCTATACGTGACATTGACCTGAGCTAAACACGTGTGTACACGGGTCTATGTATAACCAACCTGCGTATATGTCTTAAAACATGTAAAAAAATTAAATCTCCTTAATTTCGAGCGGAGATCACGGGTTTTACTTGTTGATTACCTATTAGTGCCCATGGCCCAACTGTTCCCAACAAATTCCCAAATAAAAAAGTACTTTGGGAGAAGTATAAAAAGGCTTCAATGGGAAGGCCTAAGGGAAGAGAGAATAGAGAGAAAATTACTCTACTGAGATTCTCCCTGATCAAGTTTGAAGATCCTTGTGCTTCCAACACTCCCCCCGTTATAGGAAACCCTTGTTTCCTTGAGCTTTGATGTTATTTCACTAGTTGAGATATATTTGTATGAGTCATGGAAGGAGCCTTTTGAAGACTTGGGATTGGATGGACCCGGAGGATGGTTCTGCTTGGAGCCAGCGAGAGGAAGATTCAGGTGATATCATTCCTTGCTTTTTTTTAGTTAACTGCAATAAAGAAACATTTGTCTTGTCCTTGAAATTATTCTTATTCATGCATATGATGTTAATGTTATGGTTTACGTATGAATAACTGTTTCAATTGTATAACTAGCTACCTTTCAATATGTTATGAAGTTGATTTCTATATGATACTTGGTCCATATATTACTATGATTCTTTGAATTTGTTGTTTTGTAGGTATAAGGATCGAAAAGAACTCTAAGAGGGTTTGGACCCTAGTTGGATCTACCCAAACAAAGGACCCCCAGGTGCACCTCTCTTCACGTAGTTTGCTTATTTAAGTATCATCGATGTGTCGAATGCTTGTTCTTTTACTGTAGATAACCCCCGCTCTGCTAGGGTGTTGACCCAAAACCCTAGGGGACTTTGTCCCTCAACAAACAACTCCTATATGTGATGTGGGATGTCAAAGCCGCAAGGTTGATGTGAACAATGATCTTTGAAGCATCCAGTTGATGAGTTTTGATAACATCAAGGTTGTGACATGCATGCCACAAATCTAGGGAAAGCGACACTTGGTGGGAGGTTTCTGAAATGATCCTTGCATGTAACCTCCAACTATTAGAAAAAGATCCTTGAAACAATGGATGCCTTTACATGCTACCTTGGGAAAAGAAACCCATACATGTAAGCAAATTTCTTCCTCCTAGAGGGAACCGGTCAACTCAGTTTCACATGCAAGAGACTACTCAACTGCTAGGGGAAAATGTGGATTTTTGGCTAGGAGATGGGTTGGTTGCCTAAGGGATTTATGCAATTTTTAGGTAGAGCAGCTGACTAGTGCTCATATTTTCCAAATTATGGGCTAAGAAGCTTGCTGGGGAAAATTGCAGAATTCCTGCTCGGAGTGCTGACTCATAGAATTGCACAATCTTGGAGCCGAGTAGGCTTCCAGATAGCTTGATTGTAATATGTAGCACCCACCAAAATCTTGGTCGATTGACACACATTCCAAGCCAAGTCAACATATTTGTTTCGATTGGGGCCAAGGGGTATATTAATGCACAAGAAGTATAGTCATCAATGTCTTGGTTTCATCTCTGGTGTTGCTCCATTGCCAGCAGGCCTGGATAGTACCCCGTTAGAGTCACATAGGAACACAAACATCGCTCTATTTGCAATGAACCCAGTCAGTACCCAAGTAAAGTTACTTGCATCACCTCTTTGCACAGGAAGCCTTTCTCTCTTTTCACCTTATTCATTTTCCTTTTTTTCAAACTTTTTCACTTTTTCATTTTTCTTTCATTTCATCTTCGTAACTATGCATAGCACTTATTCATTTCAGAGGTGGAAGAGGGATCCCGAATTATTGAGAGAATAATAAGTTGTTCCTGCAGAGAAGTAGTTTATTATACCTCTGATGTGCCTGTTAAGGTTTTTCTCCTCACCTTACTCTACTTGACTGAGCTAACAAGGGTTAACCCAAAAACAATCGAATAGAGAAGGTGACACTAGTTAGCATGCAAGCATTGTGGTTTCACTAAGGTTCACTTCGAATAGTACATATTTTACATCGACGTATGATGGATTGAAAGTAACAAGTCCTTCATACAGCGGGATGATGGGAGATAATCAGGTAGTCATAGAAGAACACAACCTCTTGAACTTAATCCAGCGTGCTTCAAGAGTCATACATGCTTTCATGTGAAACTATCCTATGAAATGAAACAAGAGAACTAACAAACAACAAAGCTAAGCAAGAGCATAAGAAAAAGTGAAAGCAAAGGAAGTAAGAAAACAAGAAATTAGACAAACAAACAAACAAACAAAGTAAGCAAACAAGCATGAAAGAAAACACTACTCCTTCTTATAAGGTAATATTGCATGGGTCATCTCATGTGAAGTGATACTTCCATTGCAGCCATTGATGCATTGGTTGACCCATGTTGGTGAAGGCAAGGTTGAACAAGACAAGTGTGTGAACTAACAAACAAGAAAGATGTAACAATGAAGACAAACACACTCTGAGATTACAAGTGACCACAAAACAATGTTGAGTAATAGTGCATGACATGAATTCTGTGATGCTGCCATAATGTTGTGCTACATTGCATGTAGATGTTTAGTGTATTCATTCTCTTAACTGTGACATGCAAGAAAACATGGGAAAGGTAGACCACTTTTGTTGTGCATGCTGTTAGCCTCCTACTGCAGCAGGTTACTCATATTTCATGATCGACATTTTTACAGGCCAAATATGTTATACTTTGCATGCTACAATGCTCCATATTTGCTCACAGACACCAAATAAAGTGGCCATGAGAGAATGCTACTCAAAGTTCATCCGCTGCATTCCAATTTTGAAGAATTATTCCATTTTTGTGAAATTCTCATCTAGAGGGAGGTCCAAACAGTTTAATATTGGTCTCCCTAGGTTTCAATTTTCTATTGCAGTATATAGAGAATGAATAATTTGTCCAAACAACCTAATCTTGGCAGATTTTAGATAGGTAGAGAATCAAAGGAGCCCAATTGCTTAATCTAGGCCCTTGGAAGAGATAAGGGTAGATTTAGATAGGAGGGAAGTCAAAGAAAGGAGGACATCCATGGTTTGCTAATTCAAATGCACCCTATCCAAGTGAAGAAAAAATGTTAGGATTAAACTAGGTAGGTAGTGTGAGGTTGCAGAAGTAAAGATGTTATAACCATTTGGTTTATCAAAAGCAGGGCCCATCGCATGTATAAGTTGGCACCTTGGCAGTGGTTTGGCAACACAACAAGGAAGCATAACTAATTCCCCTTTCCTTTCCCCTGAAAAATCATCTAACTAACATTCCTCTAAGAACCTTGAGATCTGCTCAAGTAATCCAGTTTCACTTCATTTCTTACTAAAGCCAGGTTGACAATTGAGTTGACTTAGTGAAAGGAAGCCACATTTCTTGTGTAAAAAGTAATTTATACATAATCCATTCATTTCCTTATGCTTGATTTTCTAATCCATTAGCTTAGCATCCCCACATCTCTTTTCATTTCTCAGAACCCAAGTTAACATCTAATTCTATTATATAGCTCCCTACACCATGTTTCCCTACCCCTACTCTAAAAGAGACTATATAAAAACCCCAATAAATACTAAATATCCCACCCCTTGGCAACTATAGCCAAATAAACCAAAGTCGGGAAAACACTAGGTCCATTTGGGGCCCACTGTTAGTCCCTCCATGTTCACTCGGGATTTATTTGACTCTTGGTCGAATAAATAACCATATTAACCCTTCCCCGCTTTCATACCTGGGATTTATCAATATTTGATTGGTAAATAGCTGAAACCCGAAATTATTCTAACCTTAACCGAAGGTCTAAACCCACCTGCGGCCACAAATATTTCATTGTTTAAACCGCGCACACTTGTGGTAAACCCTGCGCACCTCTTCCTCCTGTCCACCGTCGGATCGCCTTCCTTAGATCCAACGGTTATTACGCATATCGGATGCCCTTTTATGTTGGTGCGTTAGCACCCGATGTCCGACGGTTTTACCGTCGTACACCAGGACAGCTGGCGGCATCCGATTGCATCGGGCCACCCCTGACACAAACCGCTTCCGTAACAAAAGCGGTCCGATGCAATCCAAAACCACCTTCTCCTCCCCGCTTTTTATTAGCGCCGCGTCACCGTGCCACATCACCTGCCACCATACAGTACTTGTGCCAGGTCACCTGCTGACGTCATCAATCTGCCACGGTGCCGACTGTCACATCATCATCCACGTCAGCTGCCACGTCATTATCCGTACCCGCTACACGACAAAAAAATACGTCATGATGACGTCATCCTCTGAAAACGCCAAAAATCCCAAAAAGTGCCAAAATTCTGGAAAGTTGAGTTAAAAGTCATGAAAACGACTATTTTAGTTCATTTCTGTTTTTTACTGTGAAAGCAACGTGCATGCGGTTTTAGTTATTTTACACTCCCAAGACATCAGCGGCCAGCCAACCTGCAAATTCGGCACCGTAGTTCGTCTTAGCAGCTCAATTCGTCCTGTCAAGTGCCTCTGGCGTCCTCATAACAGGTATTTACCCAATTTTTACCCAAAACCCTGTTTTCGTGCTTCTCTGCTCAAAATTCCGAATAAAACTCGTTTTTAGCTGTTAAAACTACTCTCGCCAGTCACCCATTACTCTTCGCCTATCATTTGAGCTGGTCATTCTTTTCGGACTGACACCCTGAGCCATTTCCTTCAGTGAAAGGGTTATGCCTCCCCTCTGTTTGTTTATGGTCGCCCGCGAAATGCTAAAATCTCTGTGTTATTCAGCTGAGCTACCCAACTATGTTATGTTTCGTTGGTTCGAGCCTTTGTTCCTAAAAGAAAAACCTGAGTTTCCTATCCCATCTACGAATTGGTGATCCCGAGGCGAAATTCAGTTCCCCTCCTCTCAGCATTGTGTTGAGTGCCCACTGAACCTCTAGTTTTGACCCATTCTTGTTAAGGCATCTTGCTGGAGTACTGTCACTCTTCAGCGTTCCATAAACTCTGTATTGTGAGGCCCATTCAAAAGAAAAACAGTAGTTGTGCCCGTCGCGCTGTTCGCAGAGCTTCAACCTCTGCCTCCTATTGCTATTGCACCTTTATTCCATTCAATCGAACAATACAAGATATGGAGGCCCCAGTTGCCCTGAATATTGCTCCTCTAAACGCCCCACACATGGACTTAGAGTGGATACCTCTAGTAGACCGAGATTTCCAGATTGAGAATATGAGAGGGCTTGAATCTCACCTTCTAACTATTTGCCAATTCAAAAATAGATATAAAAATAATACTTATCCCCTGGGAATTTGGCAATCCAGTATGCCTATCTACTACCTCCCAGAGGTCAATGTGCTCCTTGATTTTATCCATCTCTGTCACTCTCGCTATGAACCCACTCTGAGAGCAATCCTCAGCCCATATGGGTCAGTGTTGTTCCATATCACTCCTCAATCCATCAATCAAATGCTGAATTATGAGCCTCCCCAGTCCTTGGTTCCTCTCACCCTGAAACATCTAATTGATAGCAGTCTAAGGCTTTCCAAAGCAGAGATAAAAAGAGTTAATCAGTTGTTCATGATACTGAGATATCATAGTGACCATCCTCCACCGTATCATCAGGTTTCATTCAATAAAACAGGCAGGCTCATGGTGGATATTATTTCCTATATCTTAGGATGCAAGACAGGGGAGTTTGTAGATGAGACAGTGTTCCAGTTGTTAGCCATGTTTACTCCAGGGCAGCCCCCTGCCATCATATATGACTATGCCATATTCATAGCCAACAAAATGCATGAGCAATTCATGATGATGGACAGGGAAAGAGTCTTCAAATACACCTCTTACATTTATTATCTGCTACTTTACTATCACCCTGATAGTTTCAAGGTCACTCTCATGAAATTTGACTCAAGAGGAGAGAGGAGGTCTGTAGTCTTTTGGAATTCAGTTTTTCATATGGCCCAACATTCTCCCTATACATATTGTGAGTTTATTGACCTCTTTATATACCCAACTACTTGTTTGTTATTGGAGACTTCTCCTCCCAGACTTACTGCCGAAATGCAAAGGATTTTGCATCTTTCCAAAGAATACAACATTGGGGATTGGTATTTTTACCAAAACCATACAGTAATCAGAATTTATGGGAGTGAGTTATCTCCCTATAAGCTGCCAAGGTACGTTCTCATGAGGCTCTTTGCCTTAGAATATTTCAGACAATTCAGCCATGTAGACCTAGTTCACTTCCATGGCAAAAACAAGAAGGCACAGTTGAAAATCAGAAATCAACTAGTCCCTTTGTTTTCAACAAAAGGGAAGAAGCCTAGAAGGATGTAGACAAGATGTTGAGAGAGGAAATGTTGTTAAAACAAAGCTTCTACTGGTCACCATATGACCCCGAACACTTCATAAGCTTTAGGAGAGTAAAAAATAAGCTCTCAGGGTATGTGCACCATCCAATCCCTCACATAGAGCAATATGCTAATTTACCAGAATGGGTAGAAGGTTCTTTAGATGATGAACAAATTTCTGAAGAAGAAAAAATGGGGAAAGACATGAAAGAAGTTGAAAAGAGAATTTACCTGGAATGTGTTGCACAGGTCCCCTCCATACAGCCACAACCAGTGGGAGCGAGTACATCAACTGCTGCCTCACCACAGCCAGCTAGGGGAGCCATATCGTCAGCAGGAAAGCACAAGGAAATAGAGAATTCAGAGGGACAAAGTACAATGGAGGAGCAACCTTCTTTGAATCTGGAGAGAGACCAAGAACAAAGTCCCTCAACGCATGCAAAAGCACCTGAAATTCCTATGCTGCCAACTCCTCAACATGAAGAAAGAGGTAAAAAGAGGGACCAAGCAGAGAGTACACCTACAGGTACATCAACCGACCAGCAGGGAGAAAAAAGGCAAAGGTTAAACCCCTATGCCGAAGAAGAGATTTCAGAGGAAACACTTGGAAACTTGAGAGGTGAGGGGACTTCAGGACTGCATATCCCTCCTGTTTTGGAGACATCGGCTACCTCCTTCCAGCAGGAGCGTGACAGACAACCAGGTGGGGAGGTTTCGTCCTCCAAACAGCAAACACAAAAGGGCGCAGACATTAAAAGGGCTTTTACTGAAATCAAAGCTAGGAACGAACCAATAAGGTTCTAGCTCTATAATCAATTGTTAAGGATGCCCCCAAAGAATCAACAAAGGTTGATGGCAGCCTACGACATGGAAGCAGGAAAAATGACTTTGAGTCATTTCAGACCCACCGTGCAGCAACCACAATCAGCTGCAGACTACATAAGAACTAATCTGGAAGTCCTTTCCAAAGACATACACCCAATAGACCAGATTGAGTTGCATAAGCAGATAGGAGAAATGGTGTACTCAACCCTGGAAGATAAGGCTCTGCTGGCTCATAGATTGCAGAACTCCTTGTACAATACCTCTGCCCAGTTAGAGCTAGAGAAGGCCTCATCATTGGCTAAAGATAATAGGATAAAATCCCTTGACGAAATCATAATAGAGATGGGACATGACCCCAAAGACCCCAAGGGAACACAAGCCTTGATCAGGAAGAAAGAGGAGGATCTAGTAGCCCTCAGAAAACAAATGAAACTTCCACCAACTCTTCATCCTTAGACTGTAGAAGTAGCACAACAGAAAGAGATGGAGGACGTGTACACCTTACTTATGAAAATGAATCAGAGAATACTGGAAACAGAGAAAGCAATGGAAGAAGCTTTACAAGGGAAGCAACATGAGTTGTCTTCAAGGCCCCCTCCATTAATTCCAACGATCTTGGTTCCCCCTCGAGCAGTTACTACAAATAGCACCTCCACCTGCTTCAACCTCAGCAACAGAGGTTGCAACCATAGCAGCAGCAGCACAAGAGGCCAATTTGGGCATGGAGGCCATGATGAAAGAGATTAAGACCCTCGAAGTACAAATGACAGAAATGAAGGAAACTAAAGAAAAGCTAGCTAAAATTGAAGCTAGCTATGATAAATCAAAAATTACAGTTGCCGAGAAAGATAGGGAAATAAAGGCCCTAGAAAATAAAATAAAGGCCTTGGAGAAAGACCTCACTCTCCATGCAACCCTGGCTCAAATCAAAAAAAATTTGTGGGATAATATTGGCGAGGCTCTTGTTGAGAAATGGATAGGGATTCAAACCATTTTTGACCAGATAGATTTGATGACGTTAGATCAGTATGAAACTCAAAAGGCCAGGGCATTATTGGCAGATAAGCCTGAGTTAGCCAATAAATTGATTCACTTTCTAAATACTTGTACTAGTGACCAGTTGATATCACTGAACATTCAGAAAAGAACAGAGACTATTGTGAGAGTCAAAAATGTGCTAACCATGAGGAATTTTGTCCAGACCATAGAAATAAAGTGCCAAGAAATGCAAACAGAGGTACAAGCCTTCAGACAAAGGATGGCAGATTTACAGAGCAGAGGTTTACCCAGCCTGGTTACTAGCGCGGGAAAGTTATTAAAGCAGGAGCAGTATGCATATAGACTACATACATATGTACAGAATCCGGTCACTGCATCATCAAGCAACACAGAAGAAGCAACTCCTCTCACAGGGCAAAGTTTATATAATAAACTAGAATATCTATTTTACATTGAACATGAAATCAAGCATCCCTTTCCAGTCTGGCCAAATTATTATGCATATACAGAAGCTGACGAGACCCTATTCAAACTAAGAAAACATCATTTACCACCAGAAGATTGGTGGCAAAGCCTACTTCAGATTCTAAAGTAATTTTGATGCTCTGCATATTTTTGCCTCTACAAGCAAACTTCATTGCACAATTTTTCCATCAGCAAATTCGAGCTAAAAACGGATGGAATTGGTGCAGAAAAGCATTTGAAAAAGATAAACAGGTGGCAGGTGACAGCACACCCAGAACAGCTCATTAGCATAAAGCTCATCAACCGACTTTCTCAGTCCAAGAGTCAACGACAATGAGGACACCTACAGCGGCTAATTAAACACATTTACTTTCTCAGTTATTGTTGTGCAATTTTCTCTTCATAATAGTTATTAAGGATGTCGGAGTAGATGGACACAGTTATGTCCAGATATTTTCCCAATGAGATATTTTGTAAATAACTCCTATATATACTACTGAGGCAGATGTATTAAGGGTTGGTTGTCTTTATAATTTTGAGACGATAGGCTCTGAGGGAGACTCGCACTGTATACCAGAAAATTTTCTATAACCAAAGATTGCTCACAAGCATGGAGAATGAAATGTTGCTGTGTTTAAATGGTTGAAGATTGACTGTGAAATTCTTGCGCAGTTGCATAACTCAATAAGTATTTATTGTCTCTATTTTCACTCATGAATTACGCTCTAAAACAGAAGAAAGAAAGATTAGCTTAGAATTTGTTTAAATACACTTTATGCTCGATTTCTGCTGTTTCTCCATGTTTTCATCTGTTTTAGGCATAAATATGGATTCCATCTGGCTCATATTTTCCCTAATTCATCATGTATGATAGTTATCCATGAATTATTAACTGCTCCTGGATACAGTTCATTCGTTTTCCCTCTGTTGAAGATATTGAGAGATTCTTTATTGCCTCTCATTCCTCAGTTTTCATTTCATCTCTTTAAGCCTGAAGATTGTGTTATATACAGCTACCTTGCTTCATATTTGTCTTGTGACCAAGAAAACGCACCAGCAGCCTAACTCCTTGACTCCACTCCCAATGGTTTGAAAATTTCTGCTCTATACTTTGCCTCTCCACTTGAAGATATCTTCCCTCCATCTGAACTTCCATCCAAACTTAAATCAAAACCCTTGAACTCAATAGCTAGCCTAAAATCATCATCAACAAAGCTAAATGATTAAGAGAGAGCCCTCTCTGATTGCAGGTGGGCTAGAACCTGCAATCCAAAGATTGGTTTGTGGTTACCTCGGCTGTATCCCTTCAGGAGCTTAGGGACAAATTGAGTGATAACACATGCATTCTTGCTATGTAAGATTCCTCCAATGCACGAGCGATGGGATCGTGTAGTTCAAGTGGAGGAAGTGAAATATGTGTGTTTGGTTGATCTTGAGTACAAAGCAAAGAATGATGCAGAGCCTTGAGTGTTTCAACAATTGCTTGACCAGAAGTGAAACTAACCTCAGTTGAACGAGGGCCTGACATAACCATGAGCTTAGGCTAAAGTGCCTCGACAGTCTGGGGGGTTTCAACCTCATGGACAAATAGATCATCATATACCAGTGTCTTGGATAGATTAACAATGGTTGAGTCAACATCATGATCGGATGCGGAAGTGAATAGATCACGAAAACCAAGATTAGAAAATTCAAGATGTTTAACAACATCCTCATGATTTGATGAATTGGGAAGAGGGGTAGATGAGAAGCAAAGATGTTCACCCTGTATGTTTTCAACTAACATAAATGATAGATTGAATGGAATTTCTGAGGAAGATGTGTCCTCTCCGCACTGCAATGACATAATGACATCTAAGGTGTCATGTGAATGTTCAGAAGCAGAAGCATCTAGAAATGACGTTTCACAGGGAAAATCAGCAATGGAAAAATCGCAAGGGATGTCAAGATGAAGTGGATGAGGCACAACTAGAAGGGAGTCACCCTTCAACGCTGACTCTTCTTTAGATTCTTGTATGTACTCATCATGAATTATGGCACAGGTTGGATGCATAACACCAGGTCCATCGATAGCTTGATCCTCGTTCATAGAAGGTGAGGAGTCCAGAATGGAAGAAGACAAGATAAGATAATCCGGCGGATCAACAGAGCATGAAGACAAAGGTGGACGGAAAAATTCCACGTAACAACTGATATGCTTGCAGCACAAATCTTCACAAATCTCAAGATCAGGTGGGGTGGGAGAGTGTGATGGTTCAATGGAGGCGTGTGCATGATCTCGCACATCCCCCCATGGTGGTGGAGTTGTTTGATGAGGTGAAGGTGGAAAATCACTTGTGATAGAAACTGTGCCTGCTTGTGAATGCGTAGCTCCATCACCGAAGTGTGCTGACTAGGGTTTGGATATTTGAAAAAGATACTCAAATATTCCATCAAGAAATTCCCAATCAATATTATCTTCCCAGAATTGGCATATAAGATTACGAAAGCACATGTAAAAATATTCAACGAATTCATTCAGTGCTTTTCGCAAGTTCATAATTTCTTTGTTGAGTGCTTGACGGTCAAAGTGATTGAAAGCGTGATCTATTTATGAGATCAGATGAGCAAGAGAATGAATGGATTTTTCAGGCAACATGGCATACCAGTACATTGGGTGCCCTCGAAGTTATGAATTAAGACCTAGGAAAGGACCTGGTAGACCTGTGGAAAAAGTTACCTTTGATGAACCTAAAGTAAAAGAAATTGAACACAAACACCATTAGTTCAACAACATAATCAATTACAAGAACAACCTACTATTGAATAATCTATTCCAACCATTTTTAAAGTTAAAAAAGAGTTATAAAGAGTTAAACTTGCAATTCCTTTATCTAAACTTTCCAAAAATATAGGTTATAAACAAAAAGTCTCTAAATGGATTCAATATTGAAGTGTAGATGCAGAGGGGGATGTTGCTAGTTTATAGGATGAAAAAACTTCAGTTGTTTTTTGTCCTAGTTCAGCTATGATTGATGAAAGTGTACCTCATTTTTATGCCACATTGAAAGCTCATGATTACCTGTTATACAATTGTATATTAAATTTTGGTGCTTCCCATAATCTAGTGCCCAAAATAATCATGGATCAACTTCAGTTGCAAATCAATCAACCGTATCATGATTTTTATACTTTTGATCCTAGATAGTACCTTGCTTGGGATTAATTAAGGATTTAGTTGTAAAACTTGCTCAACTCCATGTGAAAAGTATAGTCTTGGATATAGTTGCTACAGATATTCCCCCAAAATTTGGAATGTTATTGTCAAGGTCGTGTTGTGCTAAGTTGGGAGGAAGTCTACAAATGGACATGTCCTATGCTACAATCCAAGTTTATGGAGGTGAACATTTAAGCCTATATATAGAACTAATATTTATCAATACAATTTGAAAATTAATTCAAGGAATTAGTCATCCAATTTATGCTATTGATCAATATTTTGGATGCTTTTTTGGCTGCTAATGATCATTTGAATCCTCAAATCAACATTGAAGAAGCTTTCAATACACCTCACTTCTCAACATTGACATTCAGGAAAATGCATTGTGATGGAGCATTTTCTAAACATGGGGCTAGGGCTCGAATTGCACTCTTTCTCCTCGCAAGAAAAATATAACCTAATCCTTTAAATTATATTTTGAAGTCACAAACAATGTGCGAGACTATGAAGCCATAATTTCAGGATTGGAGTTAGTTAAGAGTTTGAAAGTTCAAAGATTACAAGTATATGGTGATTTAGATTTGATTGTAAAACAAATCATAAATCTTTGTCAAACTAAGAATCCAAGGCTTAATATATTATAGAAATGAGTACGGGATTGTGCAAAAAATTATTTTGAAGCCTTCAATATCACATCAATCCCAAGAGAATCAAATATCCATGCTAATTCTTTGGAAATTTCTACAAGTTATTTCAAAATTTCTGATCCTCTGCAATTAAATTATCATATTGAGGTAAAGTAGAGAACTTCCATTCCTGATAATCTAAAACACTCGCAAGTTTTTGAAGATAATGAACACTTCAAGATTTTTCTACAAGCAATAGATGAATTTTTTGCTTTACATGTTGAAGAAGAAAATAGTGATGAAATCAAATCAAATAAGGATGATCCATATTTAAATTTAAAACAAAAAATTGTTGATCATGATATCCTTCAATTATCAAATAGTTACATCCCAAAAGGGTCGATTCCCCTTGAAAAGCACTTTTTGATCAAAATGATGTTTCAAAAACTTCTTTGCTAAATTCACAGTAGGAAGATGTACATGAGTGTAATATTGGTATCTCTGAAGAAGTGAGAAATGTTAAAATTTCAACATCTTTACCTCAAGAAATAAAAGAGAAATATATTAATCTTTTTAAGCACTATAGAGATGTATTTTCATGGTCAGATGAAGAATTGAAAACCTATGACGCAACCACCATAAAGCATAAAAATCCTCTTAAACCAAAAGCTAAACCATTTAAGCAGAAATTAAGAAGAATAAATCCAATCTTGCTTGCAATTATTGAGAAAAAAGTAAATAAGCTCTTCAATGCAAAATTGATTGTTCCCTTAAGATATTCCGAATGGATAACAAACCTGGGTCTTGTTAGGAAGAAAAATGGATAAATAAGACTGTGTGCTGACTTTAGAAATCTGAATAAATTGTCTTTAAAAGACAGTTATCCATTACCAAAAATGGACCAATTACTTTAGAGAATATCAAGTTTTAATAGGATTTCAATGTTAGATGGTTTTTCTAGATAAAACCAGATTTTGTAGTCAAGAAGACAAAGAAAAGACAATATTTATAGCTCCATGGGGTACGTTCATGATGCCAAGATGCCATTTGGTTTAACCAATGCTTGAGCAACATTTCAAAGAGAAATAGATTTGGAATTTGTTGGTAAGAAAAATAAATTCATTGTCATTTATCTCGATGATTTAATTGTGTTTTCTGATTGTGATGATAAACACATGAAACACTTGAGGAAAGTTTTTAAAAGATGCAGAAAATATGGCATTTCTCTTAATCCTAAAAAGTCACTTTTTGCAATGAAAAAAAGAAAGATATTGGGATTTATAATTTCAAAATAAGGAGTTGTTATTGATCCAAAATGAGTTTCAACAATTTACGTAATTAGTTTACATATAAATAAAAAAGAAATTCATTCATTTTTAGAAAAGATAAATTGTTTTAGAAGATTTATACCTAATTATGATCATATTGTTAAAGGAAATACTCATATGCTCAAGAAAGGGAAAGAAGTTAAATGGATAGTACATGTTAGATTTTTTTTTTCAAAAATAAAAAAAGTAATTTCAGAAGCCTCAGTGCTATTTAGTCAAGATTACACGAAAATTCTTAGTATCTTCTCATTTGCCTGATATACTACCATAGCAGCTATTTTATTGTAAAGAATGATGATCAACATGAAAAGCCAATTTCCTTTTTCAGTAAGGTTATGAGACATGTTGAACTGAGATATGACATCATAGAAAAAAAACTTATGCCTTGGTACAAGCATTGAAAGAATTTAGGATTTATGTTTTACATTATCCTATAATTTCTTATGCTCCTAGCAATGCAGTAAAAACAATGTTGGCTCATCCTGATACAGATGGAAAGAGGGGATGATGGATTGCTAAAATCCTTGAGTTTCATTTAGACATCATACCCACAAAGTTGGTTAATGGACAAGGTCTAGCTAAACTATAATCTGAATCAAACTCTAAAATACTTGGTATTAATACCATTATGCAGATTTAAAGTGAGAAGAATCCACAAGAACCTTCTTCCAGTGTACTTCTTGTTCCTCTTCCTTTACATATTGATTAAAAGTTTTTACTATGACATTGATATAAGGACACAATGATTTTTTTCATGATTTTCATGAATTCACAAAGAATCAATAAATTCTTTTAAGACTTAAAACCATGAAATATTTTATAATAAATGAAAATTTGTGAAGGACATTATTCTTGAAAGGAAACCACATACAAAATTTCTATGAGCAAGTTTCTATCGGTCCAGATTGTTTACAAAACTTGGAACCAAGGCGAGAAGTTGTATCCCTTGTCAAATATTTGCAGGAAAACAGATGTTAGCAACACTTACCATTGTTCCAAATTCAATTGAAGCTCCTTTATTATAATGGGATTAGATTTCATTGGTGAAATATTTCCATCTTCCAGTAATCAAAATAAATGGATATTAACAAGCACTAATTATTTCACAAAGTGGGTAGGAGTAATTCCTGTTAAGAATGAAACTGATACAATAGTGATGATATTTATTGAAGAAAAAATATTTTCCAGGTTTGGTTCCCAAAGAAAAATAGTTACGAACAATGCACAAGCTTTCAGTAGTATAAAAATGATAGAATTTTGTTAGAAATATTAGATTGCTTTACATCATTCTACACCATATTTTCCACATGGTAATGGGTTTGTAAAATCATCGAATAAAAGTTTGATTAAATTCATTACGAAAGTATCATCTGATCATAAAAAAAGTTGGGATAATTATCTTAAATATGCAGTGTGGGAAAACAGAGTTTCACCTAAAAGGTATACTGGTAAATCTCCTTTTCAACTTGTATATGGAATTGAAGAAATTTTCCCTACATAGTTAGTGTTTCCAGTCATGAAGTTTTTTAAAGAATCATATGAAGAATTATATTATTGTTCAAGAAGAATCAACCAAATTATTGAGCTAAATCAGGACAGAGATGAAGTTTAGCACAAAATTCAACAATCTCAAGAAAAAATGAAAATATTGTTTGAGAAGAAGGCTAGAGAAAGAGGCTTCAGATAAGGAGATCCATTTCTTAGATGGGATTCTAAAAGAGAAGAAAGAGGCAAGCATGGAAGTTTGATAATTTATGGTTGGGACCTTTTAGCATTGCAAAAGTGAAGGGAAAAAATACATTCATTTTATGTAACCTAGAAGGATAGTATCCCTCATTGCCAGTCAATGGGAAATACCTCAAGGAACATAGTCACTATTAAATTATTGTAACTATTATCACTTTAAATGTCTAGTTTTCTCTAAATTTCAGCAACATATGTGATTTTCACAACAAAGAATCCATACCTCGAGGATAAAGCACATGGATCTACAAGTTAT
>APFE030251529.1:206415-229345 GCA_000404065.3 Pinus taeda
AAATAAAATGATAAATAATATCCCTAATATTGTGTGCACATTCTAATGTCGCATCATTTTTATTTTTAATTATTCTATTTTAAATAATCCTTAACATTTTTAAAAGGATTATTTATACGTAGTAAATTTATTTAAACAATTTGGCACATAGCGTTTAAAGACTATTTACTTTTGAATGGACAAGATAGGGCCCACTTAGATAAACGACCGCCGATCATTTGCGGGACCCCCCGCGTTGTCAACAGTTAACGGGGGGAAGGGTCTACAAAGTGGTTTGCTCTTTCCTTCTTTCGGGTACATGGAAGTGGTGCATCCATTATGGTGCCCCCTGCAAAAAAAAACCATATAACACTTCCCCCTCCCATGCAAACCACCATTCCACCACTCATCCCTCCGGTTTTCCTCCTGCCAATTTCACCTATTGCCCAAATTTCCACTACATTTGACCATTGCCACATTCTTGGTAAATTTATCAGATAACTGTTACGCATTAGTTTCCCTACCAACATTCGAGACATTCAATTTTCCCGCTCCATTTACCGTTACCCATTTTCACCCATTATCAACATTTAATTAAAAACCTATCCCTAAAGTACATTCTTTGCTTCTTTTTCCTTACAGTCACGATTTCCTGCTCGAATATGCAAGTGAATGCCAATAATTTTCCATCTTACAATGATCCTATTTCCAGGAAACTCTTCTACTAATCCCCAACAAATTATGTTTTCTTTAATGGCTTTTGATAAACAAAAACCAAAGCATATGTAGACAGTCCAATGCTTCCTTCTATAATATGCTTCCTTCTATAATAAATTTGGATGAATTAACTTTAGTCATACTCAATTTAAAATTGTAGAGACAAATTGCGAGTTTGACCTCTATGAACCACAAAATTGGACCTTTCCAAATTCTGAGGATGCTAGTGATGAATTTTCATTTTGGGGTAAATTGTTATGAAACCTTATGTTATGTAACCACTGAGTCAATTTTACGAGCACTTCAATTGAATTCTAAAAAATCCCTATATCTGTTTTATACTGATGCATTAATGGAGATTTACCACAAACTTTTCTTTACTAAAAGAGCTCATATTTTTTAATCTTTTATGCTTAAGAATTCTTAATTACCCAGGACCATTCCTCCATATTCTATTTCCATGTTCCATAAGATGTCTAGGAAGGTAATTTCTTTAGTTTCTTTTCTATTAGGATACCCCAGTGACTAATGGGTTGATGAAGTAATTTTAGTATTTTTATCAGTCTTTTCCAATGGTAAAAACCCTTCAGTTATGTTCAATTACAGCCAGTTCATTTCAGACATTATTCATGAGCAGTTTTTGAAGTTCGGTGTTGAATGGTATTTCAATTACAAATCATTTTTGGTCTATCTATTTCTATTTGAAGTTCAGTGTTGAATGGTATTTCAATTACAAATTATTTTTGGTCTATCTATTTCTATGGCAGTTTTTGAAGTTCAGTGTTGAATGGTATTTCAATTACTAATTATTTTTGGTCTATCTATTTCTATATCACTGGTCAGAGAGATTTAAGTTTCCTTTGCAGAAGTTGGATATTACAGGCAACCCACTATCAGTTATTCAGTGGACTTCACTAGTGATAAAGACTTCTAAAGAGTTCTTCTTTAGTGATTTTTTCAATTAGTTCTTGCATGTATCAAATTGTTTATTAAATAGTGATACTTTTCCTAGGATTTCTACGAAATTAAAAGCATTTTACATATTAGTGAGCAGTCAAAGGTTGGAGACTGGTACTTATACCATAATTCTACAAGAATTAGGATTTATGGGTGTGAGTTGCAACATAGAAGTTTCTTATATTCCTCCCAATGAGAATTATTTCTCTTGAATATATTAGAAAAATGATGAATGTAGATGATGTGCATTTTGTTTTTAGAAAACGAAAATCTCAATTTAAATTGAAAGCACATGTTGGCCATTCATAGCCAACACAAGAGTTGCAGAGAAAGAGGTAGATAATTTATTGAAACATATGAAGTTCAAGTTGATTGTCAGTTGGTCTTATGACCCACTCTGGATTATATCATCAGCTCATGTGGTTAAACTAGAGATTGATAAATTTTCAATAAAGAAGAATGGGAGGAAAACACTTTACAGGAAGTCCAAGAAGCAATATCTAGTCACACAATGTTAGAGACTCCAAAGACCGCATAGAAAGAATTAAAAAGGATAAGGGAAATTCAGTCACTATCAAGATTAGAATTACAACAAACAAATTTCAAGGTCATGAAAAGTAGAAAGATAACAACTAATGAGGAAGAAGAATCCTCGGAAGATCAATATTGTCAAGGTCCTTCTATAATTGTTGTTACACGAGAATCACCACTTTTATTGCAACAAATTAAAGAAACCAATATACCTTCTCCTTCTCCTTCTTCGCCTTTTGAAGGAAACAAGGTATTTTTTCAAAATTTGTAAAAATAAAAAAGAAAAATGAAGCAGTAAAGACTTCCACATATGTAAAATTTTGGAAGCAATTTTCTACAATGCAGACTAGACTACTTTCATCATTAGACAATGAAAGGGGACCATTAGCATTTTTTAACCAAAATGCCATGTACTTAAAACTGCTGAAGATTGTAAAACTTCCTTATTTCCTTTGACACCAAACAGATTCATCGCATAGATCAAATTGATTTAAAAAAATGAGCAAGGGAGATGATTTAGTTATCTTTGACAATTTCTGCCATGGCAGCTTCTAGGCTGCAAACATCGTTAAATAATATTCATCCTGAGTTAAAGCTAGAAAGAATGTGTTCACTAGCTAAGGATACTAGAATTAAGGGATTTGAAGACCTGGTTTTGAAATTAGGATTGGATACTAATGATGTAAAAAAAGAAGAATAGATAATCAAAAATAGGAATGTTGGTATCCAAACATTGAGGAAACAATTGAAGTTGCCAGCAACTAAACATCCACAAGCTCAAGAAGTCAATGAATTAGAGGAGGAGAAAGAGAACATGCTTTCATTGATTGTTGAACAGAACATACAAATTTAGAAAATGGAAGAGTAAATGAAAAAGTGACCAAGGAAAGGGAACTACAACTCAACACTGTAGTGGGTACTTCTACCACAAGAACTTCCAGAGCAAGGGTGTATACAAAGGAGACAAAGCCCATTGGTCAAAATTCAGTGGAGTAGTTTCCAAAAGCCATGGGATATCTATCTTTAAAGGATATGGAAATTGAGAAGCTTAAAGTACAACTTCAGAATATTCACAACAATAAAATTAAAACTAAAAATGCATATTTTGTCGCAAGAGGGAAAAATTACAAATTAACTAAGCAATTAGAAAGGTATGAAAATGAATAATTGATTACAAAGACTTTATATCAAGCCAAAGATAAAATATGGATTGATATTAATGCATCTTTGACTGAATTATGGCCATCAATTGAAAGTATTTTTGAGGAGGAAGATTTACTACAGAGGTCAAAGGCTGTAGTAGCAAAGACTAAAGAAGATCTAAATCATAAATAAGGAGAAGCTATTAGGAAAATGGAAATTTTGCATTCTAAAACAAAGGAACAAGTTGAAGAATTTGGAATTAAAGATAAGACTGATTCAGTTTTAGAGGTAAAAAAAGTTTTATCAAAAATAAATCCAATGTTACGGCTCGAGAATAAGTGCCACAAATTAAGTGTAGATCAAGAAATTTCAAATTAAATTTAATGCTCCTTTACAAAAAGGACTCTGAGATATACTAGGTTCTAGTTGCCAATTGATTCCACTAGAAAATTATAAAAACATGTTACATGAGATCGCAACTCATGAAACCAAATTCGTCAAACTTAGAGGGATAATTATTAGCAAAGCATTCATGGAGGGCCTAGAATATAAACATGAAATTCAACATTCATTTTTAACTAGGCTTACTTTTGAAAAGTATACAAAAGTTGATGAGTCATACAAGAATTTAACCAAATTTTGAGATGATGAAAGATGCGATAAATAACTTGATCTCATAGAATAGAATAGAATGCAAAATTTGGGTGAACACAAGGCAAAAAAATAGGAGCACACAACAAACTAGCAGGGACTGTAAAAATAAAATTCAATTTCAAGCGACAGCCATTAACAACAGTCTCAAAATTTGAGCTCAGTGTTCAAATCAGTTTAGAATATTTCATTTTATGTTTTATTTTTGTAAATACCCAAATTAGTTTTGTATCATGTTTCAGTTTAAAATAAATTTTGTTTTCAGATTCATATATTTTGAGTTTTACTTTATAAATATTTTGAAATTCTAAGAAGATAGGGTTGAACTCTTGTGATAAATCAATTACATGATTTTAATGTTCTAATATATTTCTAAAGATAATTGAAGGATTCTAGATTCATTCTGAACAACTTGTGTACCTATGTGAGTTTGTCTTGTTATTCAATTATGTTTTTCATATTTATTTTTGTACATGTTGAAGGTAACATAGGAGTTTGGGCAAGGCTAGATTGAATGTCAATCTCCTTGAAAACTGGTGCAAAGTTATAACTATTAAAATAGATTAATTAATTGAACAATTTGCCTTTGTTAATTCCTCTAAATCTTTTAATTGTTGTCTTCTCTCATCTCTTGGATATGTATTGTTTTGTTGTAAAAAGCTTCTACATGCATCTGATGTATATGCTAAATTATATGTTCAATATAAATGTTTAATAATTATATATCTTCTTAATTTTTGCTTTTAAAATCAATTTAAAGATTAATTCTGTTAGGAATGAAAATCAACCTTTTAGTTTTGTCAGAAATACTTAAAATTTACAACTCTTTAAAGTTTTAATGCATTGGTCATCCAATTAAATCAAAACCTTACTTAGATGCTTTGACACAGTTCCTCATCCTAAAAATATTAACAATGATACAACAACTACCATCCATTGTTGATAATATTATTAGCAATATAGGTCATTTTTAACACTACCAGATAAGAGTTTTGTGAGCATAAGATTTTTCTATTCAAATTTCTCTATTCTTAGGTTTCTGCAAAAGTCTAACCATAATTTACTTTGTTATGGAGGTTTACTATATTGAAGAGTATGCAGAGGCAGTGAGGAATGTGCGGTGGTTACCGTAAAGGGGGTGTTCATAGGTGTCAAGTGTGTGGCATTAATTGCAATATAGGTGTGCTTGTGAAAAAAGGTGATGCCCACTGCAAAATGGCGGAGGCAAGCCAGCCAACTTATGGAAATAAAACTTTCGATATGAGGATTTATAGATACAATATAAATTTCTGACCACTTTGGATATCAAGCAAACTTTTGATATCATTAGAACGCTTGATATCATTAAAGTCTGGGACATTGGATATCAACCGAACATTAGATATCTTAAAATTAAAGCAACTTTGGATGTTATAACTTTGGATATCTTAAAGTTTTTGAGAACTTTGATATCAATAAAAACTATGATATCTTATTTTCAATAAACTTTGAATATGTTACTTTGATAAGAACATAAATTTCAGGCCTAGATCTTGTTGTGGAAATGCGATTAAAATTAAAATTTCAATTTAATTAAAATTTGATGGTTTTGTTAAACATTATTTAAAATAATCCAATAAAAATGGTCAACAGTTCCTCCAATGGCTATGCTGTCTTCGACATAACTAGGAAAGACTGCTGGCATATCTCAGTTACCGTGTTTGAAGAGTATCTCTATTCGAAAGCAAGTTATCAAAGATTAAAGGATTTCACTTTCGGAAAAAATCCAAACACCTTATGTTTCAGAAAAGGTTTCTCAACGCCCTTCGATACCTTATTGTCCATAATTTATTTTAGAAGCATATGAGCTGCATCGAGCATGTTACATAATATATCTATCGAGGCAGTTGACATATAGAGGACATATTCATATTGGCTCTATTCATGCGTCGGACTGCGACACAATTACGGACTAAAGTTTACAGAGTATACAGATTGTTGGTTAGGGTAGAAAAGCCCAAAGTGACGCTCCGTCTCATCACCAGCTTTTCTGTTCTCGTTGAAAAGTGCGAAGATGTAGGTCTCAATGCTCGTTCCCGGCCTCTTGGGAGTCCCTACATTTGAGAGCACATGGCGGATGAGATTGTTGTTATAAACACGAGCGTTGTCAACCGTGGCCACATCATTGCCACCGGAAGGCCATCCGCTTTCAGTAACGATGAGTGGGATGTTGCGAAACCCCAAGTCCTCCATGCCCGAAAGAAGGGTATCGACGAGGGCATCGAATAAGTTGATGTAGCTGCGACCCTCGTCCTGCACCACGGTAGAGGTTGACCTAAACAGAGCGTAGTCCAGAGAAATGGAACCCCTGTTCCCATTGTAGCTGAAGTATGGATAGATGTTAGCCATGAAGGGAGACCCGTGATCTGACAGGAATTGAAGTAGAGAACTCATGATATCTTTAACGTCGTTTCTGAAGACACCTTTAGACGGCGGGAAGCCATTAGTAACGCCCGAGGAGTGAGTGGTTGAGACCTTGATGTTATTCTGCAGATTGACGTTCTCAATCGCTGTTTGAATGTTCCTCATGGCGGGAACAAGATACGATCCGTACGTCGTGCTTGTCAAAACCTCGTTGCCGACTGCAATGTATTTGATATTGGTGGCGGGATAGAGGGGTCGAATGTTGTCGTTGACCCAACCGTTAGCTGCGTCCTGGCTGGAGGATATGAGCTGCAATTCGTTATTACCAACTCCCACAATTACATCGATCCCGGAATTGGCAAAAGCTCTCAGTACATCTCTGTTTGCTTGGAAAATCTTCATTTTCCCGATGTTATTATTCTTCATCAAAGTTACAACCTGACCTGCAGGTGGCAGATTGCTTCCATCCATACCATAGTTCACTCCTATTTTTGCACCATCTGCAATATGATTGAATTATAAGCCTCGATTTGGAAATTTAATAGAAATATGTCGTTTGGAAAATTTTAAGAGATATTTTAATTTTTTTTTTTTGTAAAATCTGTAAACTTATATAAATTGTAAAATATTTGTCAATATATTTATACAAATTTTCAATTTTTGAAGTGTTTTTTTTTACAAAGATAGAAAATAGATCATAACTCAGTTGCCAAATCAACAGTGGGGATATCAGCTATCCCTTAAAATATTTGTCAATATTTTTATACAAATCTTCAATTTTTGAAGTGTTTTTTTTGTTACAAAGATAGAAAACAGATCATAACTCAGTTGCCAAATCAATAGTGGAGACATCAGCTATCCTGAATGCAAACTCACTCATCACTATTATTCAAAGAATACTATCACTATTATCCAAGAAATACTATGTATATTAATGATCTATAACCATTAATCTATTTTCTTGTGAAAAGTGAAAAAGCTCTTAGACAAACAAAACTCTATATAACCTATATAACCCAAATAAACTTATATTCATTAAACTTTCTCACATGCACAACTATCTATAGAGATAGGGCTTTTCGCTTTCACACATTACAAAAATTCATCTACAGTATATAAAGTCCTAACTTATTAAATAATATAGAATCATAAAGACTCTAATTTACTTTACTCAATTTCCACTAATATATTTATCAAATCTTACATTAAATTAAACTATTCCAAATATAAATTTAACTTGAATTAACTATTTCCAATATATCTTCAAATTTCTAATGGTTTAGTTAATAATTTTCTTTATAATTCTATTGGATAGTTTAGTGGAAGATTAATTATTCTCTAAAATCTAAAATTTAGGTGGAAATAGAAAATTTCATTAAAAGAAACCATAATAATGATTAATAAATAAATAAGTTGCTTTTTAATATGAAACCCTAAATTTTTCATTCAGAATTTTTCGATCTTCATATATATCCTTCAGATTGCAATAATTTTGTCCATATTCAGCTTTCCATTAGAATTCATTACGGAATTAAAAAGAAGAATTTGATTAATGCCAATTTACCTGCAAGGATTGAAGAGCAGTAGATGGCAATGTACCTAATCAATAAAATGCTGGTTGCCATTTTTCTCATCACCGGAAACATCAGACATGAGAAATGCAGGCAAAGACATTCAACTTATAAGAAGTTCCATCGACTTCAGAGTGATTAAAAATTAACAAGTGCTGCGCTGATAGAATTATAAGCCAATTTAGTCATTTAATAGAGATATGATCTGGCAAATTTTAAGAACTGAAATTTGTTTTAAAATTTTGAAATTTATTTTTTTTTTTAATGATTTTTAATATGGAAATTGTAATATTTGACAATATTATTATAAAATTCTTTAAATTTTTAATGGTTTTTTTCTCTATATAGTGAGAAAATCTATCATAATTAAGTTGTCAAACCAACAGTGAATACAACTGCAATCCCCAAATGTACTCTTCATCATTCTTATTCAAGGAATGTTATTGTAAAGAAAGGCTTTCACTCCTACCACATGAGTATGGGCCTTAGCCCATTAACTTGTTTTCTTATGTCAAAATAAATCTAGCTCTTCACCAAGCATAAGCCTATATAATCTACATAATCTATAATTTATCTTGAGTTTAAAGCATAGAAAGAAAAACACAAATTTAAACCCAAAAAATAAATTTATATTCAGTAAACTTGTTCACATACACAACTATCCAAAGAGCTGCTGCTCTTGCCTTTCACTCATTAGAAAGACACAACTACAATTATATAAAGACAGAACTTACTAATATGAAATTATCCACACTGTAACTAGACTTACTCAACTTGTTCTAACTTACTCATGTAAAATCACACTAAATTTGAATTTCCCAAATATAAATTGAACTGTAACTCACACACGAGTAATTTACTATTTCTAAACTATCTTCAATTTTTTCTAATAATTCTATAAAGTCTATAATATTTTGCAACTTTTAGTGGAAGATTAATTTACAACTTAAAATGCAAAATTTAGGTGAAAAACGGAAATTTCTTTTCTAAAAAATGAAAAATTAGGCTGCTCTTCAATATTAAACCCTAAAGTTTTACTTTGCATTTCGTTCATCTTCATATTTTGTGCATCTTCAGCTTTCCATAATTTTGTTTGTCAAAATTCATTAGCGAATTAAAAAGAACAATTTAAACGTTGATTAACGCTAGTTTACCTGCGAGGATTGAATAGCAGAAGATGGCAATACACCCAATCATTATAATACTCGTTCCCATTTTTCTCATCACCGGCAACATCAGACACGAGAAATGCAGGCAAAGTCATTCAATTTATAAGAAGTTCCATCGACTGCTGAGGGATTAAAAATTAACAAGTGCTGCGCTGAGTAGGATGCCGTGCCGTATGCGATGGGCTGCATCGTGCGAGCGTGGAGTGGATGAATTGATCGATCATGGCATTTCCTCGCAATGCCTTTGATATGATATGTCGTCTTCTATTTCACCGCATATTTACGGTAACGAAAGCCACAGGCACTTTTATTCAGAGATTTTTTAAGAGTTTCTATCTACTTGGTTCAACATTCAGGCTGTGATTCGTCTCTACTGCTTCAAAGTCGCACAACACTATGGCTTGCTTACTGCAGAATTGGCCAGTGAATGTATTTGCATATATCGCTGTTCTTTCTCCCAAATGATTCCCAACCGTGGGCCACGGAGAAAAAAATTAGTGTGACAACGCATGTGGGTCTATGTTCTGGAGCATGCGTCCTTCCATTTTCTCTCCACTAATGAGCATTCACTAATTAACAAAGATGTATGTTGCAGAGCATGCGTCCTACCATTTTCTCTACAGTAACGAGGATTCACAAAAAGCCAGGTAACTGAAAGTCGCAACCGATCAATTTGAGGTTAATTGGTTATTCCGCATTTGGAGAAGGCATCTAAGGATACGAGATAGGTTTCAGAGCTATCCGTGACCTTATGCTCCATCATTTTCTGCCACTGAATGACCATGAAATTGTGTCCCTCGACAGGATACCTTTAACATGTTCTCATAATTTTAGGGTTACGTGTCTGGATACTATTGAGTGTTATGATAATTTTAGGGTTGGATCGGTTAGATGTCTGGATACTTTGAAACGTTGTGATAACTTTAGGGTTAGATGTCTTGATAGGAATTGACTTGCATTGACAAAATCATGGTCACGCCCATACCGTGACACGATGAGCTACTTCTTTTTGATATCCTCATAACAATTTGACGGAAAACATTTAAACCGGTATTAAATTGGATCACCAATAAACACTCTTTATTCCTTATCTTATATTTTTATTTTTTTAAAGAAAGTATATCATCCACGAATAAAGACCATACATTTTATGATTCCTCAGCTGTGCGGATATTAAATTTATTATTTCTCTCTCCAAACATTGTCAAGGTGGGTGATGGACACGCATTCATGTCTAAAACATTGTTTAACTTTAAATATATATAATTTCATTTCATTTTTGAAAATCAATAATATAAGGTATTTTATTTTATTTATACATAATAATTATTATAATTTTTAAATATATTTTCTTCAAGATTTCTCACAGTGATGATGATTTTTTAAATCTATAATATATTGGTATATTTATCGATATTTTTAATTTTTATTATAATATTAAATTTACTTATATTTTTTAACTTTATGGTTTCTTATCCTATTTTATTAATATATTTTTATTCTATATATATCTTTATAATTGGATGGATTAAATATTTAAATATTTTTTTAAGTTTAATATATTTATTTTGTTAATTTTAGTTTTTCATAGTATATATTGATAAGAAGATTGTCTTTCATATTAATCATATTATTAAGATTTAGTTACCAAATCTTAATAATGTGACCAAATTTTAATGATATCATTAATTCCAAAGATAATCTCGCTATATTTCATTTTAAATTTTTCAAAATACATCATACTAAATGTTTGAAATTTTATTTCAATATTATTTAAATTATATCTTATCAAAATGTATCATATATAATAGTCATTGTTAAAATAATTAAATTATGAATGTTAATATTGCTAATAACCATAAATAGATTGTAAAGTGGGTCGAGGAGGTGCACTCAACAGTATTCTGCACACTCCCGCCTCACCAATTACCAACAGAATTGTAATGTGCCTCCCAATTCAACCAAAGACAACCATTATAGGACGAGAATTTGTGAACACTATGATGAACTAGCTCTCCTTCTCCACTCCCTAAACAAAATACCACCATGAGGAAACCCATGTTGTGTCTTATGTAGCACTTGAACCACCTACACAGGCATAAATGCCTTCCTTAGCTTATGTATTCCCTCACATGAGCAATCTCACTTGGGAACTGCCACACGCCCCCAAGTCAATCATAGCCAACCATTGATCCAAAATGGATTTTTGGATAGATTCCTAAGTCAACGTGTTCCTCAGAGAGGAAAAATGAAAGTCCAAGGAAGTTCTTGGAAACAACCGCATTGCAAAGATCGTCTCGTCCTGAATCTACTGCAACTCGAATGGAAAAAAATGGACTTAGGATACAAAAGGTATTACAGAAAGAAGATGCCTTTGTTCCTTAGAAAAAAGGCAAAATCCTTTTAAAATGGCCTAAAAGGATTTATCAAGAAAAATCGCATCAAAGGAGGTCAATGGTGGATTTAAGCAGAAAAGGGGAAGCACCCTCGATTGTTGATCCCCGACATATCAGGTTAGAGGCAGGCACATGCATATAACATAAAGCGAGACCCAGACAGATGCGATATCGTGATTGCCAATATCGGTGGATCGCAATCGGCAACGATATAAGGCAAAGGAGGAACCCCCACGTCGAGCGATATCGCGATCGCTGATATTAGTGGATCACAATCGATGTTGACATCAACCATGCCATATGCAAAGAACCTCAAGTCCATGTGATACGTGACTGCGATATCGCAAAATAGCATCGGAGCAACACCATGGAGTGGGGACCGATACCTATGTGACTTGAGATATCTATCTGAACTCAACGAGGTTATGAATACCACTTCATAAATGTTTCAAGTCCACCATAAATGTCGTTTTGTGATATTTTAAGTGTTTTAATGTATTTTTTAAATACAAAGGGAAACCACGAAACAGGCACTAAGACATGTGATAAGTGATTATAGGTGGACCCAATAGAAGTAAAAACCATATTTAAAGATTTTTGAAGTCCGAAAAAACGATAAATTGATGAATTTTCCTGTGTTTTTAATGTATTTCTCTGTGTAAACAAAGCACATTTTTGGGGGATTTCAAAGGCCCGAAGGTCCTCTCCATTGTAGGGTAGGTGACCACCATCCCTGAAGGCATTTGGAAATGATTGCTAATGTTTAGAGGGGGAACCAAATGGACAGAGGTTGGGAGCTAGGGAGCTCGAGAAGAGGAAATGAAAAAAAAGAGCCATTTGGCTTAAACGCCATGAATGTGAGAGACAGAAAAGGGGTTTTAGAGTTGTTGCTGAAATCGAGCATATGGAGTGTTGAGACAAGAGCGCAGAAAGCGAAGCGAAAAGTAGGAAGCTAAGGCGAAAGAGAGATGCGTAGAAAGTAACAAGGTAGTGATGAGGTAGGAAACGCAAAAAGAAAAATTGAATGTGGAGAGTAGCTGAGGGAGTCACTTGGAGGTCAAGTGAAAAGCTAGACAGTTGTACATTGCTGAGAGTCGAAGGAGCCAGAGCCAAAGAGCTAGAGCTAGAGCAAGAGCCAAGAGCCAGAGCTAAGAGCCAAGAGCCAAAGCGAGAGATGAGAGCCAAAAAGCCAAGAGTTTCAAGGGCCAGGGATAAAATGGTTTCTGAACCCGTTGTTTCTATGGAAAACAGTGGAGCTGAGACACGAGCTTGTAAAAGGACTTTACCACAATCCCAAAGAGCCTGGTTGAGTTGATTAGAGCTCACGGAGATGTAGCCCAACAGTTTTGGGTGAAATCCAAATTAAATTATCGTATTATGTGTTTGTTTACTGCTGCATCATTTACTATTATGTATTTATATATCAGTTCAAGCACATCAACTTACAACACAACAACAAAATTTAAAGCATATAATGAGTTAAAAACCAATACCAACATACACCTATAGTTTCAAGCATTTTTTTTTCCGCATTGGTTAATCTATAAGACTTGAGAATATTTAGGCTTTGGAAGTGGGAGAGGTTCTTGTAAGTTAGACAAGAAGCCTAAGTTCCCCATTTTTAGATCAGGTGGTATCAGAGCTTAAGTTTGGTTAAACCCAGCTTCAAAGAAGGTTATATTAGAATGCTTGATTGACAAAGCAAAGACTACTTGTCTGAAGCATGTTTGGACATCAAGAGGCTGATTGTATGCTTGTTTTGCAGAGTGGCTATTTTATGAGTTTGTAGAGGTAAAGAAAAGCTACTGATAGCTCAGTCTAGGAAGAACAAATAGGAAGAAGGGCTTAAGGCATTCTTCTATTCCAAAGGACCTCAAGGCATCCTTGGAGCACAAGAGGTTTGTTGCAAAAGGTTGTTTAAATAAGCTCTTTATTCATCTTGGTTGAATTTCTTTGTTCATTGGCATAATGACAACTTGCTCAAGTGTATCCTCAAATTCCTTCTCCATCGTAAGACTCTTTGATGGAGACTTGAAGTAAGACTTGTTCATCATGATGGAAAAGGTGAGAGAAATGTATGAGGATCGAAGAAAGAGTAGCATACTTAGAGAGTAGTTAAATTCCATGAAGGAAGAGAAGCAGTTGCTTTCTGACAGACTACAAGAAATGGAGAGGCAACTTCATATTGCAAATATGAACTTGAAGAGGATGCATGAGTTGGAGTCACAACTCTTTGTTGCCCAAGAAGTCTTGGTCAAGTATCAGCTTAAGGAAGAGGTAAACCATTTGAGTTTGTCTTCAACTTCTTCTAAGAATGCTTATATTGGTTCTTTTGAAAAATATACTAGAGGCATATGTTGCAAGATAATGTCCAAGATGAGCTATGAAGGAAAGGGCTTGGGTAAGCATGCACAAGGTATTGTTGAACAAATAATGGTTGAGGAAAGGCCTAAGTGTTTGGGTCTTGGCTATGGACAGTATTATGGATAGAGTTCCAAAGCTGCCATGAAGGACGTTGAAACAACTCCAAGAAAGAGTTGCATTGCAGAGTGTGAAGATTGTGTTAAGGAGAAATGTAATAGTTGGAAACATCACTTGCAGGATGCAGGTGTTTAGGAGCACACACTTGAGCCAAAGAGTTGTGGAAACTCTAAGAGCCTTGAAGATATTGTTGGTGTTCCAAAGGGAGCGACTTCTTGATTTGCTTCACCTCCTCATGAAGGAAATAAAGGTGGAAGAGGTAGGTATAAATCTGGTTCTAATCATATTCCTTTTGATTTTGCAAAGCATGGTAAATTTCCACATAAGCATGGGAAAAAAATTGCATGTTCCTTTTGTCGTTTGGATAACCATCATGTTTCTAGATGTTGGAAGAGAATGGCCACATACAGGAAACTCTTGAAGGAAAAGAAGCAAAGAGCCAAAGGTCCATTGGACAAGGAAAATCATGTTGTCAAAAGCATGCACATGTGTTGCACTTACTTCCATAAGCAAGGGAATCTTGTTGAAAGGTGTTGGACTCTGAATCCAATAATGCTTCCACAAAAGCGGAAGAAAGTGGAAAGAGAAGATGGCAGAAATGGAAAGGAATTTTCCATGAATGATGTGTCTCAGAATGATTCATCTGTTGATGTTGATATGTAGACAAAGGAAGGACCTTTGAACTGGATTGGTAAGAAATGGTTAGAGCTCTTTTCCAATTAAGGTTGCATGTCTATTGATGCATATTTTTTCATTTCTTTGTTGATGAGATGCAAGTTGAAGTTTCCTACCAAGATGGTGAATGAAAAAAGTTTGAGTAGGAAACTCACTTTGTTGCTGCAACATTATATGTCATTTCAGCTTCAAAGGTATAGTGAGCTTAAGTGAAAGTGGAAGGATGAAATGCATGCATGAGCATGATGTGCATGAACACATGGATACTGATGTTTTCCTTGTATTTGAACATCTTGTCAAACAGGTACAAATGAAATTTTTGTGGAGCAAGTGTACTTCACAATTGTTTGAGCCACCTTAGATCAATGATCAAGGCAGGGAAGTTCAAGCTACCTTCTATGACCATCTAAATAGGAGTTCTATAGGATGGCAAAGAAGAAGGCAAATCTTGCTAGGAAGACTAGCCCATCCAAGAAGGGAAGTGGTTAGAAACTTTTGTTCACAGGCACTATGCAGGGCAAGTATAGGGAGGTTGAAAGAAGAGGGTGAGTCACTCTCATTTACTGTTTAGATCAGTATATCAATATTTTGGAGACCAAAAGTTCTTTTAGTGGGAAGGCGTGATCCAAAATAGATTTTTGGATAGATTCCTAAGTCAAGGTGTTTCTCACAAAGGAAAAATGGAAGTCCAAGGAAGTTCCTAAAAATAGCTCCATTGCAGAGATTGTCTCGTCCTGAATCTGCTGCAGCTCAAATTGGCAAAAATGGACTTGGGATGCAAAAGTTATTGCAGAAAGAAAATGCCTTCGATCCTTAGAAATAGAGGCAAAATCCTTTAAAATGGCCTAAAAGGCTTTATGAAGAAAATCGCATCGAAGGAGGTCAAAGGTGGATTTAAGTAGAAAAGCTGAAGAAGCCTTCATTGGCGATCCCTGAGATATCGAGTCAGAGGCGAGCACATGCATATAACATAAAGAGAGACCAGGGTCGATGCGATATCATGATCACCGATATCGGCACATTGCAATTGGCAATAGCATAAGGCAAAGGATGGATCCTCATACCAAGTGATATCGCGATCGCCGATATCGTTGGATCGCAATGAGCATTGGCATCAGCCATGCTATATGCACAGAAACCCAGGTCCATGTGACATGTGATTGCGATATCACAAAATCGCATCGGAGAAACACCACGGACTGGGGACCGATACCTATGTGACTTACGATATATATCCAGACACAACAGGGTTATGAATGCCACTTCATAAATGTTTCAACTCCACCATAAAAGTTGTTTTGTGATATTCTAAGTGCTTTAATGTATTTTTTAAATACAAAGGGAAACCATGGAATGGGCACTGATACATGCGATAAGCGATTATAGACGGACCCGATAGAAGTATAAAGCATATTTAAGGATTTTTGAAGTCTGAAGAAATGGAAAATTGATGAAATTTCCCTTGTTTTTAATGTATTTCTCTGTGTAAATGTAGAATACATTTTTTGGGGATTTCAAAGGCCCGAAGGTCCTCTCTGTTGCAGGGCAGGTGGCCACCCTCCTTGAAGGAGTTTGGAAATGATTGCTAATTCTCAGAGGGGGATTCGAATAGACAGAGATTAGGAGCAAGAGAGCCCAAGAAGAGGAGACGAACGAACAATGCTAGTTGGCTTAAAAGGCATGAATGTTAGAGACAGAAAGGGGTTGTTAGAGTTGTTTTTGAAACCGAGCATAGACAGTGATGAGATAGGAGCATAGAAAGCGAAGCCAAAGTAGGAAGCTAAGGCAAAAGAGAGCTACACAGAAAGTAACAAGGCAGCGCTGAGACAGGCCTTACGGAAAGAAAAAATCGAATGCGCAAAGCGACTAAGGGAGTCACTTGGAGGTCAAGTGAAAAGCCAAAGAGTTGTACATTGCTAAGAGCCAAGAAGCCAGAGCCGAAGAGACAAAGCGAGAGCTAGAGCCAATAACTAGAGCCAAGAGCCAGAGTGAGAGCCAAGAGCTAAAAGCCGAGAGCTTCAAGAGTGAGGGATAAAATGGTGTCTAAACCCATTGTTTCTATGTAAAACAATGGAGTTGAGCCAAGAGCTTGTAAAATTACTTTACCATAATCCCAGAGTGCCTTGTCGAGTTGATTAGAGCTCACAGAGAGGTAGCCCGAGAGTTTTGGGTGAACTCAAAATTAAATTGTTGTCTTATGTGTTTGTTTACTGCTGCATCATTTACCGTTATATGTATTTATATATCAGTTCAAGCACATCAACTTACAACACAACAATAGAATTTAAAGCATATAATCAGTTAAAAACAAATACCAGCATACACCTATATTTTCAAGCATTTTTTCCGCATTGGTTAATCAATAAGACTTGGGAATATTTAAGCTTTGGAAGTGGGAGAGCTTCTTGTAAGTTAGAAATGAAGCCTAAGTGCCCCAATTTCAGATCAACCATGGCCAACCATGGTTAAATGTATCATTGTGACAAGGATTGTCTCACCATTAAAATAAACCATGTTTATTTAGTGTTTGTAGTATTTATGTTTGGGTTTAGAAATGTTGGGTTTATAATATTAGGCCCTTGGACTTAATATCATTCCCTTGGGTTTATTATTCCTCTGGGTTTATAATATGAATCCCTTGGGTTTATTATTCCCTTAGGTTTATAATATCAATGATGGTCAATCATTGCCAATCATATCGAGCCATGGTCAACCATGGTTGAATGTCGCATTGTGACAAGGATTATCTCACCTGAAAATAAACCATGTTTATTTCAGTGTTTGTAATATTTATATTTGTGTTTACCAATGTTGGGTTTTTAATATTAGTCCCTTGGGTTTAATATTATTTTTTTGGGTTCATAATCCCTTGGGTTTTAGCATTAATCCCTTAGGTTTATGTTTTCATGGGATTCATTATACCAATCTTATTGGTTTATTATTAACTTGGGTTTATAATATCAATCATCGTCAACCATAACCAACCATGGTCAATTGTGGTCAATTATGGCCCGATATCACATTATGAAAAAATTGTCTCCACTTAGGGTTTATATAACTTGGGTTCATAATGTTAGTCCCTTGAGTTTAATATTATTCCCTTAGGTTCATAATCCCTTGGAGTTTTAGTATTACTCCATTGGGTTTATTTTTCCTTGAGTTTATAATATTAATAATCCCCTTGGTTTATTAAACCCTTGACCTTAAAATATTAATTTTTATGGTTTATTAATTGAGCCATATTTATTTTAGTATTTTTAATATTTATCTTAGGGTTTGTATAGCTTGGGTTTATAATATTAGTTCCTTTTTTTTAATATTATTCCCTTAGGTTCATAATCCCTTGGGGTTTTAGTATTAATCCTTCTTTTTATTTTTCTTTCGGTTTCTAATATCAATCACTCGGGTTTATTACTCCCTAGTCAACCATGGTAACCCATGGTCCAGCATGGAATTGTGATAATGATTGTCTCAATATGAAAATCAATGATGGTCAATCATATTTATATTGGTGTTTATAATATTTATCTTAGGGTTTATATACGTTGGGTTTATAATGTTAGTCCCTTGGGTTTAATATTATTCCCTTTGGTTCATAATCCCTTAGGGTTTTAGTATTAATCCATTAGGTTTATTATTCCTTTGGCTTTCTCATAGCAATCCCTTAGGTTTATTATTCCATTAGGTTTATAATATCAATCATGGCCAACCATTGTCAATCATAGCCAAACATGGCCAAACATGGTTGACGATGATTGAATGTCGCAGTGTGACAAGGATTGTCTCACCATGAAAATAAACCATGTCTATTGTAGTGTTTGTAATATTTATATTTTGGTCTAACAATGTTGGGCTTATAATATTAGTCTGTTGAGTTTAATAGTATACCCTTGGGTTCATAACCCCTTGGGGTTTTAGTGTTAATCCCTTGCGTTTATTATTCCTTTGGGTTTATAATATCAATCTCTTGGGTTTATTATTCTCTTAGGTTTATAATATCAATGATGGTCAACCATTGTCATAATTCATAGCCAACCATGGTCAACCATGTTTGAATGTCGCATTGTGACAAAGATTGACTCACCATGAAAATAAACCATGTTTATTTTAGTGTTTGCAATATTTATATTTGAGTTTACCAATGTTGGGTTTATAATATTAGTCGCTTGGGTTTAATATTATTTCCTTGGGGTTTTAGTATTAATCCCTTGGTTTTATTATTCCTTTGGGTTTATAATATGATTCCCTTTGGTTTATTATTCGCTTAGGTTTATAATGTCAATGATGGCCAACCATTGTAAATCATATCCAACCATGGTCAACCATGGTTGAGTGTCGCATTGTCACAAAGATTGTCTCACCATGAAAAGAAAGCATGTTTATTTTAGTGTTTGTAATATTTATATTTGGGTTTAGCAATGTTGGGTTTTTAATATTAGTCCCATGGGTTTAATATTATTTATTTGGGTTCATAATCCCTTTGGTTTTAGTATTAATCTCTTTAGTTTATGTTTCCCTTATGTTAGTAATATCAATCCCTTGGGTTTATATTATCAATCATGGTCAACCATAACCAACCATGGTCAACTGTGGTGAATCATGGTCCAATCTCACATTATGAAACAAATTTTCTCCACTTAGTGTTTACATACCTTAGGTGTATAATATTATCCCCTTGGGTTTAACATTATTCCATTAAGTTGATAATCCCTTAGGGTTTTAGTATTAATACCTTCAGTTTATTGTTCCTTTCGATTTATAATATCAATTACTTCAGCTTATTATGCCATTGCCAACCATGGTCAACCATGGTCCAACATGGAATTTTGATAAGGATTATCTCAATATGAAAATATACGAAGGTAATCATGTTTATTTTAGTGTTTATAATATTTATCTTAGGGTTTATATACGATGGGTTTATAATATTAGTCCCTTAGTTTTAATATTATTCCCTTGGGTTCATAATCCCTTACGCTATTAATATTAATCCATTGGGTTTATTATTCCTTTGGTTTTATAATATTAATCCCTTGGGTTTATTATTTCATTAGGTTTATAAAATAAATCATGGTGAACCATTGTCAGTCATAGCTAACAATGGTCAGCCATGGTTGAATGTCGCATTATGACAATGATTATCTCACCATGAAAATAAACCATGTTTATTTTAGTGTGCCTAATATTTATATTAGGGTTTACTAATGTTGGGTTTAGAATATTAGTCTCTTGGATTTAATATTATTGCATTTAGTTCATCATCCCTTGGAATTTTAGTATTAATCCCTTGGGTTTATTATTAACTTGGGTTTATAATACCAGTCATGGTCAGTTTTATTAATCTCTTGTGTTTGTAATATCAATCCCTTGCACTTCTTGATCCCTTATATTTCTAATATTTATCCCTTATGTTCACTAATTCCTTGGGTTTACAATATTAAATGGTTCAGTTTATTAGTTCCTTGGCTTTATAATATTAATAATCCCTTTGGATTATTATTCCCTTGAGTTTAAAATATTAATTCTTAGGCTTTATTAATTCAACCATGTTTATTTTAGTATTTTTAATATTTATCTTAGGGTTTGTATACATTGGGTTTATAATATTAGCCCCTTTTGTTTATTATTACCCAAGGGATAAATACTAAAATCCCAAGGGATTATGAACCAAAGGGAATAATATTAAACATAATGGACTAATATTATAAACCCAAGGAACTAGTATTAGACAACCATGGTAAACCATGGTTGAATGTCACATTGTGACAAGGATTGTCTCACCATGAAAATAAACAATGTTTATTTTTAGTCTTCATAATATTTATATTAGGGTTTACAAATGTTGCGTTTATAATATTAGTCCCTTGGGTTTGATATTAAACCCTATGATTAATATTATAAGCCCTAACATCACAAATTATAAAGGTGATATTAAAATTTAGTATTATAAATAACATATTATAAAGTCCTAATATTATAAAACTTGTATTAAACCCAAGTTTTGTAATGTAAGAATGCGAATATTAAACCCTAGGATGAATATTAAACTCCATGATTAACAAACCCGAGGGATAAATATTGTAAACACGATGATTAATATCAAACCCTACGAATATAAAATCTATGATTAATACTATAAACCCAAGGAATTTATATCATAAACCTAATGGATTATAAACCCAAAGAATCGATATTAAACACTCGTTAATATTATAAACCCTATGAATAATATTATATGCTAGCAATATGAACCCTTAGATTAATAAACGTAATGGATTAATAATATAAACCTAAGGAACTAATAACAACAAGGGATTAATACTAAAAAGCTAAAAAACCAAAATGATTAATAGTATAACCCAAGGTATATAAAACCCGAGATAAACAAAAGGGACTAATATTATAAACCCAAGGAACTAATAAACCAAATGGTTTAATATTATAAACCCAAGGAATTAGTGAACCCAATGGATAAATATTAAAAACCTAAGGGATCAAGAAGCGCAAGGGATTGATATCACAAACACAAGAGATTAATAAAGATGACCATGATTGATATTATAAACCCAAGTTAAGAATAAACCCAAAGGATCAATACTAAAACCCCAGGGGTTTATGAACTCAAGGAAATAATATTAAACCCAAGGGATTAATATTATAAACCCAACATTGGTAAACCCTAATATAAATATTAGAAAGACTAAAATAAACATGGTTTATTTTCATGATGAGACAAGCTTTGTCACAATGTCACATTCAACCATGGTTGACCATGGTTGTCTATGATTGACAATGGTTGGCCATGATCGATATTATAAACCTAAGGGATTGATATTATAAACGTAAAGGAATAATAAAACTAAGGGATTAATACTAAAACCCCAAGGGATTATGAACCCAAGGGAATAATATTAAACCCATGGGACTAATATTATAAGCCCAACATTGTTAGATCCAAATATAAACACTACAAACACTAAAATAAGCATGGTTTATTTTGATGGTGAGACAATCGTTGTCACAATGAAATATTCAAACATGGTTGACCATGATTGATATTCAACCATGGGAATAATATTATAAACCCAACATTGGTAAACCAAAATATAAATACTACAAACACTACAATAAACATGGTTTATTTTGATGGTGAGACAATTCTTGTCACGATGCAACATTCAACCATGGTTGACCATGTTTGGCTATGATTGACAATGGTTTACCATGATTGATATTATAAACCTAAGGGAATAGTAAACCCAAGGGACAATGGTTTACCATGATTGATATTATAAACCTAAGGGAATAGTAAACCCAAGGGATTATGGACCCAAGGGAATAATATTAAACGTGAGGGGCTAATATTATAAACCCAACATTCATAAACCCAAATATAAATATTACAAAGACTAAAAAAAACATGATTTATTTTCATGGTGAAAAAATCCTGTCACAATGTGACATACCCAAATGAATAATAAACCCAGGGGTTAGTACTAAAACCCCAAGGGACTATGAACCCGAGGGAATAATATTAAACCCAAGGGATTATGGACCCAAGGGACTAATATTATAAACCCAACATTCGTAAACCCAAATATAAATATTACAAAGGCTAAAATAAACATGGTTTACTTTCATGGTGAGACAATCCTTGTCACAATGTGACATTCAGCCATCGTTGACCATGGTTGGCTATGATTGAGGGATTAATATTGAACCCTAAGATTATTATTATAAACCATATGCTTAATATTAAACCGTAGGAATATAAACCCTATGAATAATATTAGAAACCCTAAGAACAATATTATAAACCCAATGGATTACTAAGCTGATTGGATTAATATTAAAGACCCAAGGGATTAAAATCCGAAGGGAATAACATTAGACCGTGGGACTGATATTATGAACCTTAGGATTATTATGAACCCTAATTTAATATTATGAACCTTAGGATTAATATTATAAACCCAAGATATTATTACCATAAATCCAAGAAATTAATATACATAAAGGATTAATATTATAAACTAAATGGATTATAAAGTGAGGGGAATAATTTTAAACCCATGGGATTAATATTATAAATCTAAGGGATTAATAAACTCAAAATATTAATATTAAAAATCCAAGTGATCAATAAGCCCAAGGGATTGATATTAAACCCTATGATTAATATTATAAGCCCTAGTATCACAAACTATAAAGCCACTATTAAAATTTAGTATTATAAACTAAATATTAAAAAGTCCTA